>VZDJ01000051.1:8152228-8228525 GCA_008694505.1 Cyanoderma ruficeps
TTCCCATTCCCATTCCCATTCCTATTCTCTGTGTGGCTGTGCAATTCCTTCTGAAACCACACTGACCTGGCTAAAAGTTGAAATTTATTTTAAAATTAATTTTTAGTCAAGATCACTTCATCATTCTCCTTCAAAACCATGTGCACGCTTTTCTCAGTGTTACTAGAAGTAGACAAACTGCTCCATGAATTTGAATTCTCCTCAATGAGCTTTGCTGCTGGAGAAGACCTGTCTGGTTATTTTTCCCTTTCCAGAAATGAATGAGAAGAAATTGGGTCTTTCTGCCCTGATCTCTCCTTGCTGCTCATTCAAAACATTAAATGAATTTCGTGCTCTTCCTATTGAAAATCAGGAAGAAAAGTACAAATCCTAATTAATTTTTGGAACCTGTAGTCTGAAAAGCCCCACTGTGTTAGGTCAGTCAGTTTTGTTCAGATGTCAGGCACCGTGCTGGATTCATTTAATGTGTTTCAAAACCAAGAAAAGAGGATTATAAAACCTATAGGGAAGTATTGCACTTGAACTTTCAAAATTTGGGGGGAGGGATGATTTTTTGCATTTTCAAAGCTGATTTTTGCCGTCCAAAATCTCCACCAAAATTTATTCTGCAGGACCTGATAACACATAATAGTTTGTAAGCACAAACACAGACCAGTTCTTCCACAGGCCAGTTGTGTGATTATGACTCAAGTCCCAGCCAGACTTCAAGTCCCTTCAAAAGAAAATTTAATTTACCCAGTTAACCCATTTTTGGGGGGACATGAAGGCACATTCAGCACTTTTCAACATTTGTCTCTGTGTTAATTTGACCTTGTGCACACAAAGACTCCACATCAGACGACGGGTGATCCACAGGCCTGGTCAAACCTTCTGCATCACTCACAGCCCATTATTTCTGAAGTGCTGTGGGCAAGGAAACTCAAACAATCCATTTCCCAGGCTGTCCTTTCACCCGTGGCCTTGGCAAGCTCTGGGAGCAGAGCGATCCCAAAGCCTCTCCAGCTAAAGTGACACGTTCCAAATGGATATCCAATTGTTTATGTCAGGGTGATGATTCTTTTCTCCTGGATCCTTTTTGGATCTTCTGGTAGAATTCGTGGTACCCAGCTGGTGTCTAAATTGAAAAGGAGTTTCCCCCCCTGCTCTGTCTGCCTTTATTTCTCCCCTTTTTTTGACCTCATGAGGGACTGAGAGAGTGCAAGTGACAGGGAAGAGGAGGCAGCATCTCCTGGCTGGAAGGGGCTGGAGCTGAGGCACCCACTTTGCTGCTCGTGGGAGACTGCTCCGTGCAGTCACACACCCCGAGTGTGCCAGACAATGTCGTCAGCAGCTGTACAGATGCCTTGGCTTTGGGGCCATGCTCAACATCTCAGCTCTAACACGAGGTTATTGGAAGGCTCCTCAGGAGTGGGGCTGGACGGGTCTTGTTGTGCTGTCTACAGACACTGCTCAGTCTCTTTGGCCAAACTGGCACAGTGCCAGTCACTCAGGGGACTGCTGCCATTGTTGCAGCAAAATTCTTCCTTTCCACAATGAACTTCACTGCTGTTTGTGGTTATCTTGAATAAATAACTGTTATTTCACCTCGTAATTTACCTCAGGAGCAAAGGATGGTTCACCTACCCCTAAACTACCACATTTCTCTTCCCAAGGAACGCTTGTCAGGGAGAAACTTGAATGTTGAAGAGAAGTACAGAGCCACAGAATATCCTGAGTTGGAGGAACCCACCAGATCACCCAGCCCAGCCCCTGTCCCTGCCCAGACCCCCCAACAATCCCCCCCTGGCCATCCCTGGAGCGCTGTCCAAAGGCTCCTGGAGCTCTGGCAGCCTCGGGGCCGTGCCCATTCCCTGGGGAGCCTGGGCAGTGCCCAGCACCCTCTGGGGGAAGAACCTTTCCCTGCTCTGCAGCCTGAGCCTGCCCTGGCCCAGCTCCAGCCCTTCCCTGGCTCCTGGCCCTGTCCCAGAGCAGAGATGGGAGCTGCCCCTNGGTTGCACAAGAAGTCACTGAACCATGAATCCAGCTGTGCTCCTGGGTGGCAGAGCAGCTCCCATCCACTTCAGCTGTTCTTTGTTCTGATGACAAGGACTATTTCCACTCATTTCTAAGAAGTTCAGTCTTAGGGATTAAAGGAAATGGAGTTTGACCTTTTCGTTATCCCCACTAAGGCAGCCTTACTGACCACTGGAACTTCTGAGAGCTGTGCTGGCAAAGTTGCTTTTTCTAATGATGTGAAGCAAACTTGTGACCAAACTCCTTGAAGAAGGATGAGGCTCCTAAGATGCATAAGATCAAGGGACATTTTTAAGGGCATTTTTGATTGCAGCCCCACCCTGAGGATAAACAATCAGAAGCAGACACCTTGGAGCTTGGATTTAGAGAACCGACTCATGCAGGAAGAAATCTCCCTCTTCCAGCTTTTTTTTTTTCCTGAAGGGTTAAATTTGATTGAGGGTCATGGGAACCACTCTTTCACAAGCTGGATTTTAAAGGAAACTTTGATACTTACAGATAGAGTTCCAGTTCAGTTCAGTTCCCATTACATCAGTAGATCTCCACTTTATTACCATATAAGAAAGACTCTCTTGCCAAACACTTATTTGGCACCTCACTGTAGGAAACAGCCACTGCTTTTTCACAGAGCTGCTCCTTCCCCTAATGCTGATACAAGCTAAAATGTGAGAGGAAAGTCACACAATTTTGCTAAATGAAGGTCTGATTTACTTTCATGGTTTTCACTGAGACAGGGAATTACATCTTAATCTTTTATGCTGCTGCTTCCCTGTGTGAGCCTGGGAGGGAGTGTGACCTGGATATGCCCCTGACCTCACACAGCTTTGGTTCCTTCTGCTAAAATCCAGGGATGCTCCATTCCTGGCTGCTTCCATCTGGTCAGAGTGGAGCAGTTGTCAAGTTTAGTACCACATCTTTACTATTTGTTCTAATTTATCAGCTGGAGTGTCGATCCTATGGCCAGGATCATCAGGTTTAGGACTGGAGCAAAATTTGCTGTGGAGGGTCAAACATGGAATGTCCTAATAGAGGAAAATAAACCACTGAGAACATTCTTTCATTTCTCTGGCCAATTCAATTTGAATCATTAAATGTTATTGGCAAACACAAAGAGACGGTCAAGGTAAATAGCATAGTTTATGCTTGGGTTAATTAACTGCCTGTAGTGCCACCCATGAAGCAGATAACTCAAACTATTCTTCTGAGTCCCGGCTCAAAGGAGGTTAAAGGAATTATTTCACCATTACCTTCATCTAATATGTGACCAAATGTACAGATGCTGCATTCAAGAGAGCAGAAACAAAATAACTGCACTGCTGTGGGGAGGCTGACTGGATAAACGCCAGCATGTTCACTGCCCTGAAAACAGAAGACAAGAAAATACACAGATCAAGTTGAACTAATGATTTATGTGTCCCAAAGGCCAGTACCAGGAGAATGAACCCCTAGAAGGCACAAATAATGAACACATTGCCTGTAAGAGAAGTGTTTATTTCTCCTTCTGGTAGGAGGCTATTTCCTGACAGAGAACATGAGGATTTGATATTCCTCCCAGCGTTTTGAGAGGATCACTGATGCTCCCCAGGGCACTGTCTGTCTGCGAGTGAGGAAGCTGCTCGGTGAGGGCAGCAGGTACTCCCAAAGGCAGCTTCATTTGTCAGTGGGTGGGCTGGGAGCAGAGATCAGGGGCTGGTCAACTCCAGAAAATGGTGCTGGAAAGAACAGTCCAGGGAAATACATGGCTGAGAGGGATGGGAATAAGGTGACTCAGTAGAGAGAGGTCACAGCAAAGTACACAAGAGAAAGTTTTCAGAAACTACAGAAGAGAGAAAGAATTTAGCAGAGCCCTGAGCAGCAAGTGTTGTTTTATTGTAAATACAAAGACTCTTTCCAAGGAAAACACGGGAAGGGGAAGGGGAAGGGGAAGGGGAAGGGAATTTTCAGCTGTGTTTGTGTGAGTTTAAAGAGAGCAGGGTGATGGATTATTCTCACTCCATCGCTATTTTCTTCCTCCATTTAACTGTTGCCCAGAAGGAAAATCCCTGCCCACCAGCGAGTTCCTTGCCTGGAATGGTTTTGCAAGGAAAGGTTTCTGATACCTCTGTGTCACATCAGCTTGGAATCCAACCTTGTATTTGCACGGCTGGATGTGTTCTTGCCCAAAGCTGCCCTCAGGATCTCCAGGAGCCCATAGCTGTCAGCAGAGCTCTCAGCAGGGACACACGACAGCCCCGAGCAGGCACATCCCAGCCTCACATGATGGCCCTGAAATCCCATCAGGAGCAGCTCCCAGTGCGGACATAACCACAGGGAAAGCGATGTCCTTTACACGTGTAAGAGATCCCAGAAAGCAGCAAGGATGTGGGATGAAAGGAGGAGAGGGGAATAAAAGAGCTCTTTGAATAGACATGAACTATTTATAGCAGAATGAGTTCACAGGAAAGGATACTTACGATATCAGAAACCACCAGCACATCTGTTTGTTTTAATAGTAAAGAAGATCTTCCCTAGGGGACATCTGAGTGTGCTTCAAGGACTCCCAGGGCAGCAGGAGCCAGAAAAGCAGGAGGCAGCAGGATCCCCTTCCTCCCCCCCGGATTGCCTGCAGACAGTGAATCAGATCCTGCAGGATCCCACTCAGCAGCCCATGCATGACACCCACACTCCAGCCCTGCAGGTGGGAAACCCTCGGGGTCTCCCCAGACTGGGAATGTCCAGGCTGTGACCCAGACACGGAGCCAGGCACAGGAATTAACACCAGAATGTTTGTTGGGTTTTTTTTTTTAATGAGGGCAAAAGGAAGATAATTGTGGATTAACTAACAGAACGAGAGTCTTAAGGGAAATGTGCCAAGAGAAATATAGGCTGGATATTAAGAAGAAGTTTTTTACAGAAAGGGTGATAAAGTATTGGAATGGTCTGCCCGGGGAGGTGGTGGATTCACCACCCCTGGATGTGTTTGAGGAAAGTCTGGATGTTGGTGCCATGGTTTAGTTGAAATTAGGGCTGGGTTGGACTTGATGGTCCTGGAGGTCTCTTCCAACCCAGGGATTCTGTGATTCTGTGAATATTCTGCTGCTGGCTGGTCTGTGGGGGTGAATTGTTACTGGTGCCCACACAGATCCAGGCTGGGGCACAGCCTGGAGTACTGAGGGACATTTAGGGTGACCAGAGGGCTGTAAAGTCCCACAAGACATCAACGTCCACATTTATCCAGCAAAAGTCAAAACCAAGACAGGTTATTCCTTTACCAAAACAATCCATGGACTTTGGGAAAGAAACTTCTGTTTTCCAGGATGGCAGAAGCACATCCCAGCAGTGCAGAGAAATAATCTCACTCACCTTAAAAAAAGAACAAAACCAATCCCAGTGGGACATGTTTTACTTTAAACTGGGATACTTAAGGCAGAATTGAAAGAACTCTGCCCAGGGCTGAGAGTGCTCAGTGTGTTTCTCTCTCGTGAAAGATGCAGTAACATATTTGTTTGCTGAAATGAGCTGGGAGATCAGTGAATCCACAGATCTATGATGGATGAGCTGAACTCCCTGATACTGAAGGACTCACAAACAGCACGTCATTAAAATTCAGAGGGTGCAGTGGTGGAGCGCATCAATCCATGGAATAACAACACCCTGAGAAAGAGCTGTTTGTAGTTTTAGAATCTGGAATCACCTGGAATGAAGGTAGGTGTTCCAAAAAGCAGTCAGACATTGCATTGTGCCACAGCACTCTTTTGAAGCCCCATCAATGCGTTGATGTTTTCATTGTCCTTGTTTCCATTGACTAGAAATGTCAAGTGTTTTATGAAGGCTGAAAAGGCTCGAGTTGCAAGGCCAAAAGTCATGGTAACTGGAATGAAGGCTTGAGAATGAAGGCTGCTTTGAACTCACTGGGAAAAGAGTCAAAAGAGAAAAATACTCGATAAAGCGTTGGATAAGGAATGGCATGAGAAGGAGGCAGCTGAAGGGGGGGGAAACCTGTGAGGAAGTATCTCACATCAACTTTACAGAGGCCTTTAACCAGCAGAGAATGTGACTTGGGTGCTCTCAAGCCTAAATGAGATCAGCTCCTCCAACTTCAGGGAGCTCCTGATGTACTACCTGTGTTTAAAAAGATAAAATGAAGTGAAAATGCTTAAAATCCATCCACATCAATACAATATTTAACATTGCCTTTTCATTGGAAATTCACTGGGAGGCTAAATGTGTTTGCAATCACCAACAGAAAGGGGAAGCTGGCAGCAGAATGAATGATGGGTCCTTTAGCCTGATGTAAATCATCCACTTCCTTTCCAGCTCGGAGAGACAAGTGTATTCCCTTGGAGAGGGATGTCAGAGCAGAGTTAAATTAATGAGGACAAGACTTTGGTCAGTGTTTAGGAAGTTAACAAATCCTTTGGGAATTGATGTTGCCACCTAGAGCAGAATGAACACCACCTTCAGAGGCTGCTCAAGGTGCTGCTCTGAAAAGGGGCACAGGTTACCCTGGGTGTTGTGTCTGTGTGAAAATAGCTCAGACTGCAAATAAAACTCACAGTGAAAGAGATTTCAGTTCTGAAAATACACCTGGGGCTGCAGATAGGAAGTTGTGGCTGTTGCTGTCACAGCTATTTCAAATAATATAATAGTTTGGGTTGGAAGGGACTTTAAAGATTATCAAGTTCCACCCCTGCCATGGCAGGGACACCTCCCACTGTCCCAGGCTGCTCCAACCCCAATGTCCAGCCTGGCCTTGGGCACTGCCAGGGATCCAGGGGCAGCCACAGCTGCTCTGGGCACCCTGTGCCAGGGCCTGCCCACCCTGCCAGGGAACAATTCCTGCCCAATATTCCACCTAAACCTTCTCTATCTGAGTTTGAAGCCACTCCTCCTTGTCCTGGCACTCCAGGCCCTCGTAAATCTTCTCCCTCCATCTTTCCTGTCGGCCCCTTCAGGCCCTGCAAGGCCACTCTGAGCTCACCCCAAAGCTTCTCCTCTCCAGGTGAACACTCCCAGCTCTCCCAGCCTTTCCTCCCAGCAGAGCTGCTCCATCCCTCTGATCCCCCTGGAGCCTCCTCTGGATCTCTGCAGCAGCTCCAGGTCCTTGCTGTGCTGGCCCAGGGCTGGGGCAGCTCTGCAGGTGGGGCCTGAGCTGAGCCCAGGGGCAGAGGGGCAGAATCCCCCTCCCCTGCTGCCCAAGGATGTTTTTGATGCAGATTTCTCTTTCCATTGAAAATGGGCTCATTACAACAGGAACTGAAAGAGGAAAAGAGCTGAACAGGAGCAGAGTAAACAAGCAGGAGCACACAGAGTGTTTCCCACAGCAATCTGACCAACCCAGAGAGGGCACCGAGCTGGGATCCCCCCGGGCTCTGGAACACAAAGCTTCAGGAACACCAAGGGCAGAAAATCAGGGTGTGATTTCCTACAAACACCACCTTTCATGGGGCTGTCAGCTTGAGTAACTTCCCAGAGGCTCCTCTTTGCTAGCCTGGCTTGATCACATGTTCCCCAGCACAAACCTCTCCAGACAGATGGATCATCCAAGGCCTTATGCACAAAATGAGGATAGTATCTCCCAGAACTACCACGAGACTAAAAGCATTAATGGTTGTTTGTAATACTAAAGTGAAAGGGAATGCAAAGGGAAAGATCCATGGGCAGCTCTCCCAATTTCCAGTGAGTTTCGAGTCCTGGGGGGTTTTCTGACACGCACCCTGTGTCTCAGTCCCCTCAGGGTGCTTTGCTTTGCAGGTTCTTGTCAAAACCATCCCTGCAGAGGCTGTTGAGGGTGCTGCCCTGGCCAGCAGAGCAGCTGCCTCTGGATGTTTGATCCTGCCTGGCTCAGCAGGGCTGCTGCCATGGCCAATGGATCAGATTTAATTAAAAACTCCAGGCCAGCACACAAAGCAGGGATGTGGAGTGTTCCCAACTGCACACACCAAGCTTGGCAAGTCGAGCTTTGTTACCAAACCTTTTCATCTTTGCAGGCTGGTAAACAGCTTCATTTCCAACCTGGTTCAGGAATCACTGCAAAGAATTCGAAGAAAGGAACGTGGAGATGGGGTAAGAAAAGAGGGTGACAAGAAGCCTTCTGTCAAATAAGAGTGTGTTTTGAATTGATATCTTGAGTGCCAAAACAAATGGCCTTCAGATGTGGCCTTACAAATTACAATATCAGTAGGGGAAAAAAAAAAAGTCTCTTAAATGTTAAGTTTTCCCTCAAGATTCAAGTGAGTATTCATGCTGGCTTCATTCCTTCCCCTAACTTCCAACCTGAAATGTCAGCTCAAACTCTATTTACAGCCCCTAGTTTAGACTTTCCTATGGCACTGTCAGAGCAACATTTGAATTTCCATTTCATCAACTGAAAGAAAAACAACCCCAAACTTTGGATGGAGTGGATGCAGGGATTAGAGCTGTGTACTGCTTACATGTCTCCTGTTGTTTTGTCTAAACCGAGGGGTTTGTGCAGTTTTCTGACACGTGTGCAATATCTGAGCCATAAACTAATGCTAATGGGACTAGGGCATGCTGAGAAAGTTAATTAAGGCTGTTTTTCTGTAGGATATTTAGCTGCAATCCTGGTCTCACATGCTCTACTCCTTTCTGATCGCGGTGTAAATCATATTAAGGCTAAAGCACCAAGAGAAACATTTTGTCCCTTCTTCGCAGATGTGTTCAAGGCCATTTGTTCTCTAAAGCAAATAAATGAAATTATCTGGGTTTAAGAGCATTTCAGTAGCTTTTACTTGAAGTGTCATCACTTCCCTGATCCACTCCAGAGAGCCTGTCCCACATCTGAGAGGTGGCAAGCTTTGAACCTGTTCTGTGTTGATTCACCCCTGTGTGTCTGAGATCATTATCAAAACAAGCACAGAGGGCCCTGAGTAGCTCTGTTTTCCTCAGAGAGCGAACAAATCAATCCCAAACCGCTCCTGGGGTGCCTCTGTTTGGATGCAGAGCAGTCCAAAGATGCAGAAGCTGTGTTTGTCCTGCTGGGTGGGGAGCAAGGAGCCAACATTCAGCTTTGCTGCCTGGCTCGTGCCCACCCTGTGGCAAACTTACCTCAGAGCTTCGTGAGCATCTCAGTGCTCCCAAAGAGATCCCAACAGAGACTGAAGGAGCAGCCCTTGCTTGCTTGGCCTCCTCCTTTCCTGCACCTCCTTAGCTGAGCTGTAGACTTCACCAACAGCACTGAGACCTGGTCAGGTCTGTCACTGAGGGGTCAGCAGCAGCTCCTCTTGCAGAACGGCTCTGCTGGGAGGTTTCATTGGGGTTGATTTGACTGGGATCATGTCAAATCACATCTCCAGCACCAACCCTCTTAGCCTTGTTACTGCTGAGTCTAAAACCTGCTCTCTGCAAGTATTTTAGGATGGGGAAAATTCAAGTATTTGTTGGCAAAATCATCTGGATTTAAAGTTTTCTCTTATTTTCTTTCCCTGCTGAGATCAGACTCGTTTTGCAACGTTTGCTTCCCTCATATACTGGATGATCAGACACCAGACCTTGATCCTTGTAGCTTTTTTTCCCTGTATTTCACTGTCATTTTGTGTCAAGTGGAAGCAGAGAGACAAGGCAAATAAGGGACACTAGAAACATGATTTCTTTACATCACTTGCTTCTCTCCATCCCTTATCTCTATTAGCACAAGGCTAAATTCTCCCCAGGGAAGAGTTTGGAGATGGGGTCCCCCTGGGGATGTGTGAGGAGCTCTGCAGAGGTGGGGAAAAGGTGCCAGCACAACCAAACTGTGTCCCAGCAAGGAAAACCTCCAGCAGAGGAAGCTCCGGTGTTGTACCTGGCCTGTCACTGTGCCTGCTGGAGTTTCCTCTGCTCTGCCAGGACACAGAACTCCAAACTCTGCGGGAGTCAGGACAAACCCCTCAGTTCTATTTCAGGTCAGCTGGAGCAGCCATCAAAGAGCAGCTTCCTGTTGCAGACACACAGGACTGGTGCTTGACACAAAAAAAGAAAGATTTTTTTTCACCCCCTGCTGTTTCCTTTCTCTGTCTTTGCATCTGTGGCCTTATCTGGCACGGGGCACTTGCACCACGCTGTGATAAAATGTTAATAAAATGAAAAACTGGCAAATGCACCTCCCTGGCAACTTCCACGAGTGAGTCACTGCTGCTATAGGAGCCATTTCCTTTAAAGTGGAAAAAAAGGAGAACATAACACAGAAATAAGGAACCAGTCAGTGAATTTTCCGTAAATAATGTTTCCTCCTCATGTTCTTTCACCAATTGACTTCATTTCTGCTCTTTCCCTTTTGCTGCCCCAGTTCCCAGCTCCTGGTTCTGGTAATTTGTCAATGAACTGCGAGAGGGGCTGAGTGATTCATACCAAACACAGACAACCAGCAGCCTATGGGGAACCTTCCCCCACTCCAGAGGGGAAGATTTGATTCCCTGGCTTTAAAAAACTCAGCTCAATTAGAAGGGAAAAGGGGAAAAAAAAGCCGTTCCAAACATGATGTCACTGTTTCCACTGCTTCATGAGGAAAGCATGTCCCCTTCTTATTTTAAAGATGACATATTAGTGCTTATTTTCCTGTCAGTCCTCTGTGTGTGAGGAAGGGGAGGCAAAAGGAATAAGGATTTTCTGGCTGCTTTTACCTAACTCTGAAATTATCAAGAGCCCGCATCAGCTAAGAAGTGGGAAGCAGCTGAAATATATCTGGAGAGAGCAGAGCAGCCAAGCAAGCTCCAGGATGGAAAGCTCCCCGCTCTGAGGAAATCCTGAGGTGGATTGAACTCCACGGTTCTCAGGGAGCCCTTCAAAATGCCCAAAGTGTGACAAGAAACAGGGCTGTGCTCAGAGGTTACTCAAGGGTTAGATGAAAATTGCATAGGTGTGGAATAACTATCAGTACAGACCATTCCACATTAAAATGATGGCTCTTTTCCATGCCCCTAAGCCTGGTAAAAATTGCTGTCAAGGGTGTGCTCAGAGGTGATAAACCAGCCCAATCGGAACACCCTGTTGGTTATAATTTAGCAAAAATAAAAAATAGAGTTCTCTCATATTTGCTCCTCATTGTAGGTGTATGATATAACGGAGTGTTTGGCACAAATCTGTTCCATTTTTGTTCAGACACTGAAGTTTGTGGAGCAGGGTGCTGCTAAATGACCCAGTCCCAGGCACCCCAAATTACTGCAGCCCCTTCACTCCCCCCTGGCTGGTAACACTATGGGGGCTCTAGAAGTCAGTGATGAAAAAGAAAATCTAACAGGTCCATAAACATTGAAAAATACAAATTTTTGCCTTCTCTTCAGTATGAGGTTGTGGATTATTTGCCCTTCGGTTCCTAAGGCCATCACTCTGTCAAGAGTAACTGGTTGGACAAATCTGAAATGTTTTCTGAGTTCCAGCTCTGTAATTGACCAAATCACAGAATTGTGGAATGGTTTGGGCTGGAAAGGATTTTAGATCATCCCATTCCACCCCTGCCATGGCAGGGACACCTCCCACTGTCCCAGGCTGCTCCAAGCCCCAATGTCCAGCCTGGCCTTGGCACTGCCAGGGATCCAGGGGCAGTCACAGCTGCTCTGGGCAGCAAACACCTCTCCCTGTCAGCACTGCCTTCAGCCACGTGCTGCTCTTCCCACCCTGGCTCTCATCCTGTGCCTCCAGAGCATTTGGCCGTGTCCAAGGGGAAGCAGATCCATGGACAATCCCCTCTGTGGTGCTTCAAACCAAGTGCAAAAGTGCCAATTCCCATCAGTTACAGCGCCCAGGCAGAAGTGCCTGCAAGCAGCATCACCTTTGTCAACATTTTCCTTCCCTTTTCCTCTAAAGACAGTGTAATGCTGAAATCCCTGTCTCCACCTCCTCCCTCTCATCGTGCAGAGTTCAGCATGAAATGTGGTTTTGTTTACAGATGTAAGGAATTAAATCCATGTCTCGGCTTGACCCTGTCTGCCCCATTCCATTAAATACCATTCCTCAGACTTTAGAGACAGAGAATGAAAGGATAAAGCCTCTCTCAAGCATATACACCAAATGGCAACTTGTGTGGAGAGGTTTTGCACTCGTTCTCATTTCAATAGTGACTCTTCTTTCGACATAAACAATGCTTAATAATCCTCTGGGTTTTTTCCCAAGTGGTCTTTAAAATCAGAGGTGCTGCCCTGTCTCCCAGGGCAGGGGCTGGGCTGTCGTGCCCACTTCAAGGAGTGACTGCAACATACGATT
Source organism: Cyanoderma ruficeps (assembly GCA_008694505.1). Classification (NCBI taxonomy): domain Eukaryota; kingdom Metazoa; phylum Chordata; class Aves; order Passeriformes; family Timaliidae; genus Cyanoderma; species Cyanoderma ruficeps. The sequence goes on from VZDJ01000051.1 coordinate 8,164,421, forward strand.
TTCACTTTATTATACTACAAGTGATGAAGTCATGGAAGGCTGTCAGAGAATGGACACGTGTCCTGGCAATGCAATCCTGCCCCCACAGCCATCCCTGTGGACACTGCTACAGGAAAAGCCTGGAGAAGAGGGAGGAAATGCCTTTCCCACCAGCAGCTGGGTTCAGGCACTACCTGTGGCTGAATCCATGGCTGAATCAGCTTTCTCTTGTGGTTACAGTGAGGTAACCCTGGCTAAGATAGTGCACGGGGGACATTGGGACTTTTGCTCAGAGAATTTAATCAGCCACAATACAACCCATTGTTCTCTGCTTGCTTTATGTTAAAGGAAAATCCAAACCAGCTGACAAAAGAGGTTAAGAATAGACATTTTGCTCATTCACACAGCCATCACCACCACTCAACGAAATGAGCTGACCACGTGCAGAATGGCACAGAAACTCTGGAAGATGTTTGCAGTTTTAGTCTTGTAGTGAAGGCAAGGATGAGTTTTTGGGAGGTGGCACTTCTGCTCCGCTGAGATGTCACAGCCTCTCCAGGGACAGAGCCAAGCTCAGCAATTTCCAACTCTTCAAATGGGGATTCACATCTTCCAGGAGACACAGCCTGTGCTGGGAGATCACCTCTACTCTCATTTTCTACCAGCAGACCTCCCAGGGAAGCCCCAGCAGTGTCCCAGACAGGATAGGACAGTTTTTTGCTCTCATCCTACAGTTCTGAAGAGAAAACCAATCTGAAATATATTCTAACAAAGATCAGCCAGAAAGGGCACTGAAGGACAAGACTGAGCAGAAAAACCCAAGTGGAGTTTCTGGAATTTGAGTTGGGGTGTGGGCAAGGGAGCTCTCAGGCCATGGGGAATGCAGTGGGAGAACTAAAAAAAAAAAAAAGAGAATGATGAAGAAACAATAAAGAAAGAAGAGGATCTTAGAGCCAAGAGAGGAAGAAAAATGAAGCACAGGGTAGATAATGGAAATAGCTATGAATTCCAAACGCTGAAATCTCTCATGCTTTCCCCACTCCAACAAGTGAGCCAGAAATCATGTATTTCATTAACCTTTTTGTGTTTACTGCCACTCTCAATTTGTCTCTCAAACAATGGTTTTTACTTCAGCTACAAAGAGTCATCAGATGGAACATTACAGGAAATAAACCATTTCTTATCCAGGACAAATTAGATGTTCTTCTCCTGTTCTTTCATTTCCAGGAGCTGGAGTTTGGAAGAACAACTTGTAGGAACTAGCATGGCACAAAACATGGGCATGAAATGCTGCAGGGTCTGAAAGCTTAACAAAGCACTTAGCTAAAATCCTTTGCTGCTTGTGTGGGAGCTGTTGAATTCCCAGTTCCTCAGGAGCATCATTCACATTTGTTTTCTCCAGGAAATCAATTTTCTGCCGTGCAGATATATGTGTGTTTGCTTGCAAATGCTGCCTCTGATCATCCATCCTTCCCACCCTCTGAGCTGCATCCACATTGTTCCTCTCCAAGGCCCTGGGGCTCATTAGGAGCTGGACTCTTGTCTTGGTTTGGAAAGACAGGAGTCTGCCAGGAAAAGCTGGAGCTTCACTTGGAATGGAGAATATAAACCCCCTCCCTCCAAATTATTAAAATTTTGCAATTAAGGGGCTGTCAGGCAAAGATATGGGAATAGGAATAACAGTTCTTTACTAGGGATATTAAAAATACAAATGTAGTAGTACAAAAAAGCAAACAAACAAACAAACACCAAAAATCCTAGAAACAGTGACAGAGTCAGAACACGACCTGACCCCGTGTTGGTCAGGGTGTTGGTGCCAGTCCAGCCCAGCCCTCCTGCAGGGACAGATGTGGTTCTGGTGGAGCAGAGATGATCCTGGAGAAGGGTCCAGTGGTGCTGGGATGGGTCTGGTCTCCCTCTGGGAATCCAGTGCAGACAGGCTGTGCTGCTGTTCTGAATGCCAGCTTTGATCCAGGTGGGAATGCTGGGCTCCTCCCCTGGGTGTAGCCTCTCCCCATGGGATGATGGAATTGTCTCAGCCCTGCAGTGAGCCTGGATGGCCCATGGACAGCAGATCTCCCCTGAAGGGAGGATGGGTCCTGGAAGGGATAAAGAACTCTGCCCCAGCTGGTTTAACAGCAGATATCCCCCAAAAGTGATGAGGGATGGGTCCTGGAAGGGATAAAGAACTCGGCCCCAGCTGGTTTAACAGCTGCCCTTTAACACCTCCCTACCTGGTTTCAGCAGATGATAATGGAACACACACCCTGGTGACATCCTGCACTGCAGCCCAAGACAACTCTGCAGACTGATCTGTGGGAAGTTGTCCACGCACGAGGGCAAACAGCCCCTGCAAAACCTCCTGCTGACCCATTAACACAGAGCAGCCTCGTGCAGAAGCGTGTAATTAGTCCACATAACTCATCCTGGAAGCTCCTTCCCGGCAGTCCGGGAGGTTTGGGAAGCCATAACAAAGCTCTAAAGCATGACAAAGCCCAGGATGAAACACTGCTTCGAATTATCCAACTCCCTCTCCTCGAGGGTGCAGACAAGAGAGCAGCAGCCCAGCAGGAAACCAGAACCAACCCCAAATCATGTGACTTTTCATCTCACACGGGTGATTACACAAATGCTGGGCTCTTATGTAAGTAGGCTGATGAGGTTGCCTGTAAATAATCAAGTTAAAATCGTGAAGCTCCAGAACCATAAACATCCTCCCCACTGGGAGCCCAAGGAGCCTTTTGTAAGAAGCATGGATCTCATTATACTAAAAATATCCAAACTGGTTTTAGATTTTGTCATGGGTAACTTCTTTGCTGGATCTCCTTTATAAACCTTATTTTGTTTTTAATGATAAACAAAATGCCAGTCTGGTACATCTTACTGCTTTCAGAAACATGGGCACTACGGTGAAAATCTATTTTTCCTGAATTAGGACAATTTAATTTACCGTTTAAAATTGCTGGAGACTTTAAGTTATTTTATCTTTTCTTTTTTTCCCTACAAAATGAACAAAACGTCCTGTCCAGCTTCATATGAATCTTGTAAAAAGCAGCATGAAAGAAAGCAGATAAAGTTCAGTAGTCATAAGAAAAGAGTGTTTTCCTCTCCTTTGTTGCAGCCCAGAGAGCTGCTCTGAGAACCAAAGGCTGCTGATCTCTGCCTAGGGCAGGTAAATGCAGCCTTTCCATAGAGCGACCCCGGCGCATTCACATTCAAATGAACCTGGAGAGAGCTCAGAAGCAAAAGAAAATAAACCCTCGCCAGACATCAAAAGAAGCAGTGTTTTGATTTCCTAGATGAAACATCAGGATTCTGCATATCACTGATATTCAAATAAAAGAAAAAAAAAATTCCCTTCTAACAGCTGGTTTTAATTCAGCTGCTTTTTCTTGAGAACAATCTAAAACTCCTGGAATGGTCCTACTGATAAAGAAGGGCCTCACAGCCTTTCACACCCGCTGGTGGGATCCACCATCCCACTGAGGGCTGAACTGAAGCTGAGAGGTGAGAACTCATTAGGGCTGGAATGCCCTCAGCCCCATCCCTGCACCTCACCCCACCTCAGAACCTTCCGGAGCACCTGGAATTTTATCTCTGTGCAGACAAAAACAATGCAGCACCTCTGTAGGATGATCCCAGCAGGCTGAGCAGCCACATAATAATGGAGTTGTTATCCTGGAATCATCAGCTCAGGAAGCACAGAGCACCATCCCCAGATTTTCCTTACCTTAGGTTAAAATCAACAGGCTCTGGATACCTCAAGAGCCTGTGGAAATCAAAACCAGCAAGGGATCTTTGCAGAGCATTCCCATTCCTCAATATTCCCTCTTCCCTAAACTGAGGAAAGTCAAAATTAAAATCCAACCTGGGCCACCACTCCACAGATCTGTGTCCAGAGTTTGTCAGGCTCTCACGGATCTGGTCAGTGATCCCAGGTGTGCTGCTGGAGGTTTATTCCAGGTTTTTGAGATTCAGACTGATCCATTTGCAGTTCCCATAAATATACCCCTAAACAGAGCTTTCAAAAAGCTGCAGCAGAACTCCTGAAAGGGGTGAAGCTCAAACTGACATAAATCTCAGCAAATGTGTCTGGTTCAGATGAGCCTGGACTTGAACATTGAGCCAGATCTGTTTAATCTGGAAGTGATGTTGGAAATCTCATAAAGTCAGGCTTTCTTGAAAGATTTGTAGTACTTCCTTATTTTCATGTGGTCAGAAGTTACTATAAGAAAAAATGTCTTTTCATGCTATTTCTGTATTTCAGCTTTATGTTTGGGCCAAAATCGAAGCTGCCTTGATTTCATTTTCAGTAAGTTCTAAACACTCTATAAAAAGAGGCTGCAATTAGATTTAGGATGAGATATCAAGACTTGCTCTACATTTCTGAATACAATATTGATATGCTTTTTTGAGGGTTTTTTTCTTATTAATCAAACAACGTTTCCATTTCACCAGCTGAGTTTTTAATTCCCATGGCCAAGGGAGTCCTCATTTGTCAGGATAAAATCCACATACAAATTTTAACATCCCAGTTTAGCAGGGAGCCCTTCCACCTGTCCTTTAGACATCTCTGAGGAGCCACCCTGGGACTGCCTGAACCCCACAGAGCTCCAGAGCAGTTCCCACAAAGGGAACCTCATTCAGCAGCACGAGCACCTTGTGTTTTTAAAGAAAATCATTTCAAATGGAACTCCCTGGTGCTCATGGACCCCGTTCCATCTGCCCCAAAGGAGGAGAGGTTTCTGCCAAGTCCAAAACCCGAGTGGCTCTTGCCAATTCCGGATCCAGCTCGAGGAAAGCTGCATTTTCCAACCCCACCATAAGAAATTCTTGTCACGTTATTCACACCAGTGGCGTCTCACCCTGTGAGGAGCCAGGCTGGGCAAGGGAAAAGCCAAGGTTAATATTTGCACAAACCAAAGCAGGCCAGAGCCAGGACAAGGGGGACAGTGTGTCCTTGGATCTCAGAGCACAGACGGAGCAATGGGAGGTTGCTCAGGAATTGGAATGGGATCTCCATCTGGCACTGCAGGGGCTCCCCGGGAGCAAAGCTGGTGAGAATCCATGGATATCCTGAACCCCAAATCCTGCTGTCCTGGCCCACAGGCTGTTTGCCAGCAGTGGCACCAGGATCTGCTGGGATTCAGGCTGGATCCACACCAGGATGGATCCTGGCTGGATGCCACATCCAACAGTTGGGTGCCAGGAATCCTCCAGCACCATAAATACATCTGGAATTCCACCACCAGGTCCTGCTGTCCCTCTGAGGATCCTGATGCTGCTGGATATTCCTTTTCTCCCATGGCACTGGGCTCAGGGGATGGGAAGAGGCTGTTCTCCCACATTTCCTTCCCCAAGGAACTCTGTCTGTGTAGCTTCACGAGGAGGTGGCAGATGTGAGATGGAGAAGCTCCTCCTGCAATGTGATGGAATAAAATAGAGCAGAAGCCTCCCAGCTCCATCTGCCATTCCATCAGGACAAGCTGCATTTGGATTCTTCCCCTGAAAATGCAAAGTGTGGGCAAAAATCCAAAGGGATCTTCTGCCATGGAGAAGTGTTCTGGTGTAAATGCAATTTCTCCTCGTTAATGAGAAATCTTTGGGAATAAAGGCTCACATCAGGACATTGCCCACCTTAACGTGAACAATCAGGTGTTGGAGGGAATACTTTGGAGAAAAACTAAGAAAGTGCATAAAAAGCATATTTCTTTTAAAAAAAATCAACAAAATGAAACACTTTATCCAGAGAAGCTACAGGATATCCATAGGATATTCTGGGAATTACAAACAAGATTTGAAACTCTGGCCTAAAAGAAAGTAAAATACTCCAGCTTGATTTAACAGCGTCAAAGGGCTCTAGAAGTAAATCCATGACACTGAAAAATCCAGAATTTCTCAAGATGCTGGCAGGAAACATCACAAAATCCTACCTGTGCTGCCAAAGGAATATTCCAGTTAATGAAACACACAGCTTGGAAGGATATGCTAGAATTTGTAGAAGACGCTTTGAAAAAAATTCATCCCTTCTAACAAAATTTCCAATTAAAAAAAATTTACTGAGCAGGAGCTCATTTTACATTGGAAAAGAATTTCTCCATCCCAGAGGACTCCTGAAGATGAGCTGAGGAAAGGGGGCAAACAAGTGACTCAGAACCAGGGGGAGTTGGGTCTGGCAAAGCCGGAGCTGGAGGAATGTGATAGGGCTGCTTCATATCCCAGAAAGGATGGCCTGGAACAGACCACAAACAGATGAGGAAAACATGGACAAAATAAGTGAGGAAAAGGGGAAAAGAAGTTTTTGAAGAGGGTTAAAAAGCTGTTTTAGATGGAAAGGTAGAGGGAAGAGGGTTGCTGTCCTATTAATCCAGTTCGCTGGCATGGAATGTCATTTGGCAATGGAAACTTGGTGGCAATAATATTTGGAGTGGCATTTATGAGTATAAATGTCAGGAAGAGAGAGAGCCAGATTAAAAAAAAAAAGCAGTTGGCATAATAACTTAATCTTTATTAAATGAACTTTGGGAGCCTTGCTCAAAGCCTTCATTAATACACGGCCATAAGCTGGGCAACACCAATAAATCGGAGGTGAGGAGGGTTTTAACCATTACAAATGAGATTTTAAAGCAACAATCTCACAGCAGCAGTGGAACTCAGCCTGGATTTCAAAATCTTGATGCATTTATCAAGATATTCTGATATAGATGCCTGATGGAGACTGGACAGGCCCTTGGGAGACCTTTCCAGAGCTTTTCCCTCATTCCTCCAGCAGCCTCCTATCAGTCACTGCCTGTGTTCACCCCAGCACTGTGTTCTTCCCAGCTCCCCACACTGAAGCGATTCCCTGTGATCCCTTAGGGATTTTGGCTGTCATATATTTCATATATTTGTAATCCTGCAGTTCTTTAGTGTAGAACTCTGAACTCCACACACAGTGGGAGCTGCTGCTTCCCCATTTTGGGCAGACACAACAATTCCTCTCCAGGCCTGGGGATCAAGGACACCTCACTGCCTCAGGCCCCAGAGATGGAAACTAAAGTGAGTTGGGGGCAGCAAACTGGGGGTAAATGACTTCATTAGCTGAAGCTGGAATTGGAAGATGAACCCTCAATATGCAAATGGACCAAACTGATAACAGTGTGAAAACCCATGACCCTCTGTCTATTTTGGGTGCAGCCCCTGGGGGGCTTCATCTGCCCAAAATGTACCTGAAGCCCTTCCATAAATACAATTGCTTTTTATTCCCTTAATCTTGTCTGGCCTCTGTTTTTAGGTAGCCCCAAAAACTCATCACATGTCCACCGGCTGAATAACAAGCACAATCATCTTTACAGGAATTGCACCAGCCCTTCTTTCATGTTTGGATGCAAGGCCCAAAGGCCTCTCGTCCAGCAGCCAGAGCTTGAGATCTTCCCTAAACCAAACTTCAGCAATGCTTTGGAAGGGTCTCCCCAGCAGGAAGGGCTGAGTGTCAGCTGTTCCTCTCTTTCCACACCTCCATTTCAATCGCTCTCTCTGCAAAAGTCACATCTGTGGTGTCACAGCCTCTCTCTGCCCATCCAGAGAGGAGGAGGGTCGGTGAAATTTGGATGTGCATCTTCCTGTGGGCTGCAGCACTCCCCAGAACGGCTGCTGGGGGAGTTAAGTGCCTCATCAAACCATGAACAAACAAACCTTGCTGCTCTGGAGTGCCCGTACCACGCTCAAGGGTAAATTCAAGATATATTTGATTTTTTTTTATTATTATTTGATTTGATTTGATTTCAAGATATATTTTTACCTCTGCTAAAACATCAAAGAGTTAATGAAGAGCACCAGATTTCAGCTCTGAGCACAGTCCTGCAGTTTATCCCTCATGCCACAAACACTGGTCAGACATATAGCATTTATTTACATTGGGGCTGAGTCAGGAGCCAGACTTTTTAACACAGTGGCATGCAACACAAAAATAAAATAAAATAAAATANATAAAATAAAATAAAATAATAAATAAAATGCATCTTGGCTTTTCCAGATCCATGGGAGCAGACAGGAGCTATCACAGATCCTGCCTTATCCTTGATGGAAGAAATTTTCTTCTTGCAAGAACAAACGATGCACAGGTCCCAAAACCAAAATTGGGGTTTGGGGTGTACCCAAAGCTGGCTTAAAGACAAGAATTCGGCAACAGGATCTTCATCAGAGAGAGCATTAAACACTGAGGGAAGATGGAGCTTTGGTCTGGTGGGTTTGGCCAATGGCCAGTTATGTTTGAAGGAAAAGAAAACCAGGGCTTTTTCCTTTTCTCTTGGTCCTTGACAGCTTCAGACCATCCCCAGCCAGGGGATATTTGGTGGAACTGTGTCACTAACTCATCCTGCAAGATCAAGGCCTCGACCTTTGGAGCAGCATCCAGAATCCAAGTCCCCTCAGGCCCGGGGCTGGGTTTGCTGTGGGGAGGTGAGCGGCACATCAGAAGAAGCTCTGCTTTGTGTAAAATCAGTCTAACACTGATTTTCATGCACCAGCAAGAAAGAACACACAGGACTTGTTTAGATTCCGGTGCTGTTCTTAGCATGAAGAGAACGGGGAAGAAAGTATTCATGTGCTTCCCATTGGGGTGTAAACCCAACATCTATTCAGGGAGAAAAAAATCCACCAAAACAAAACAGAATTTTCATCAAAAGCTGAAGAACACACAAAACACCATCTCTGTGAAACTTGAGATAATATACGACAATATTTTAAAGTGTATTTTGCCATTCAGATGTTTTTATTGTAGTAAATTCTTCTGCTCTGCACGGGGAGAGTGAAAAGGGAAACCACATGAGGATGTTCTTCATAATATCCCACTGATTTGAAAGGGTCAGATTTTCTCCCCTCGAGATTTGGTGCTGGAGTTAATTAACCTCATTTCCAAAGAGTGCTGGAGGCTTCTGTTCCTGAAAGTCTGCAATGCCACCACCCACCCCATGGCAGTTCAGTGCCTCAGTCTCCTCAGAACATTCTGTGACAACATTTCCTTTGCTGTGATTTAAAACTTTCACTGCTATTCTTATTTACGCTGCACATGGGGAACATTTTCACATCTTGCCTCTAACTTTTTATGTATTTTCAGAACATTATGTGTCTCTCATTGCTCTTCTCCACATTTCATAAAGCCCATTCATGCACCAAAGGTCACGGTTGTTTTTAAACGTTTGATCATTCTTGTTTTCCTCTTCCAGGGTTCCTCCAACTGCTCTTCATCCTCTCCCAAGTGCATCCCTGAAGTCCTGCCCAGCAGGAAGGAAGGAGCCCAGGAGATGGGAGATCTGAAGGCAGGGAGCAATGGGACAAATAAAAGCTCAGAACAGAACGGTGCCATCAGGAGGATGTTTGCTCACAGCACTTCTTCTCCTGGTACAACATCATTCCTCAGGAGCACGAAGGAAAAGCCCGGGGTTCTTATCTTATCTGAATGTTTGCACATTTTTAGCAGTGAGTCAAAGCTTCTTTAACCAGAGTCCAGCTCTGTGAGTTTAAATTCTTTAAAGTCAACAGCAGATAGGTCTGGCAAAGTCAGCCTTTTACTTTTGGAACAAAGTCTGTCCCATTATCGCTTCCCTTCCTTTCCCCTTTTGCTGCTTTAACCATGCATTTCACCTTTCCTAATTCTCTTTTCCTTAAGAAAGTAGGACATAAGACCAGATTTCACTGATTTTCTTTGCTGTAATGGGGGGAGTGGGTGTGGAGAGGGAAAAAACAAACCACAAAGTAGCATCAGGATTTATAAACAAGGTGGATGAGAGCGAGGACAAAGACAGGAGATGCAAATAGAAATAAATAAACATGGAACAAGCATAAGGCAAGTGAGGTGATCATCTGGGTTTTATTCATTTTTATGAGATTTAAGAAATGTAGAAAACCAGCAAGGTCAAACCCCACTGTATACACCTAAAGCAAATATCAGCAGATTTGAAAGAAGAAACAAAATGTGGAGGCCTCTGACCACAGAATGGGTTTCTCCTCACGATTTCCTATTTGTTCCTCTTCTGAAAATAAAACATTCTTCCTCTAAAGGAGACAAAGATGAGACAATGGAAAAGGAAACCTTGTTAAGGGGTAAGGAAATTGTGGGCATCATTTCCAAACAGAGACATCCATTTACATGACAGAAATTGCTCAGATTGGATGACATGACCCCGTGTGTCTCCTGCTCCACAGACACAGATTGGGGAGCAAGCCTTGCTACATTCAACATCAAATCGATCACACTGAGCTTGCACCAGGAAAGAGAAGGAAAAGGGACAGAAAAATACACTTTTCACATCAAATCCAGCTTTTCTTCTGCTAAAGACTATCACAAAGGCATCACATTCAGCCTTAAAACCACTTTTGTTTGGGTTTTTCACCTAATTTTTGCCACAACTGTGATTGTTGGAGCTCCATCTGCATCCACACTGCTGCAGGAACCTTTCCTGGAGGGAGGATTACTGCAAACAGCTCTGCTGGTGCAGCCACTCGCCTGAACTCACCAGGCAGCCTCAACACCTCCCTCCCCTCCCGCCTGAGTCCCCGCAGCTCCCTCTGCACCACTCCTCATTTCCGAGTTTCCATTTGCTGTTCCCAAAACACTGATATATTGACTAAACTGCAAGAACTGTGTTTAGTTCTTTTTCTGAGCCAGAGCAGAGCTTGCCTTCAACCTGACTCATTGAGTCACCTTTTTTTTTAAATCCCTTCCCCGTGCCTACACCCTGACCACTGCCATCCTCTCCAAGATTTTCTCCTCCACATCTCCATGCCAGTTCTCCCCGTTCACAACTTTCCAGCCAGGGCTGGGTCACTCACAGGGCTTTGCTTTTTCTGTTTGCCTAAGCTGCTGAAAAAGGAGCTTAGTTTAGTACCAGGCTTGGAGTATTTTATCCCTCCAGCTTCTCAAAGTGAGATGTTGCATTTCAGGTTTTTCTGACCCGTATATGAGGGATTTATATTTTATATTCATGGTATGGTTTGGGTTTGGAGAGGATTTAAAGCTCATCTTGTTCCACCCCCTGCCATGGGCAGGGACACCTCCCACTGTCCCAGGCTGCTCCAAGCCCTGTCCAGCCTCACCTTGGACACTGCCAGGGATCCAGGGGCAGCCACAGCTGCTCTGGGCACCTGTTAAAGACAGTGAACATACAATTGTATTATGCACGGAGCAATTAGATCCATTTGCATTTCGACTCTCAAATTAGATCTTGGACACTCACTGAAGTCACATTCATTTGCACTTTCCATTGCAGAGGGGAAAAATGGTATCAGGCAGCAGAAAATGAAGCCGTTTATGTGTTGTTTCTATGCATAGTTGTAACTACATTAGAAATAGTAAATTGTCATTGACAGGATGGTGAGCAATGACAGTAACAGAGAGATCTTTTCTAACTTTGATGATTCTGTGATTTTATGTTTTTATGTGAGTGCTGAGGTGGAAGCTCTAAGGAGAGCAAGCCCCTGCAGGCACCCTGCTGTAATTTCTCCCACTCTACTACTGCTTTTTGCCTTTCAGCTTCCACAATACAATTTGAGCACTCTCTCTGTTTCCATCTTACAGGCAAGAAATGCACCTCCAGAAATCACAGGCTTCATCATATTTTACATTTCCTTAGGAAATTCTGAAGTATTTGGTTCTGGGCCTTTTGTGCAGCCAGCAGGACCTGGAAGGAGTTTTGATTGCACAGAGGTCTCAGTTGTTGCTGAGATTTTCTTTTCCTCACCCTGCCCTGCCTGGTGGATGCTCCTTCTCTACAAACTGCAGCTCCCTTGAACACGTTCTGCATTAGGAGAACTCTCCATTTTAAAAATAGCTTCACTTAGGATTCGCACAGAATGTCATTAAATGAAAAGTGGGACCCTTCAGAGAAATTGGAGCCAAAAAGCTGTTGCTGTGAACATGCTGTGGGATTTCAGCCTGCCAGTCTGAAGCCAAGCTGCTTTATTTGCACACTGGGATTCTTAAACCCAGATGTACCCTTAAAATGCACATCCAGCAATGGGGTGGACTGTGGGTCCCTGTGGGATTAAAGTGATCCTTGAAGAGGGGTTTATATTTATCTGTACATTTGGAAATTAAACCACTGTGAGATTATTTCTTAGTGCTGGATAACGTGCAGCAGAAAACTGCTTTTTATTCACTCCTGTTTAAGGTAGAAGTGTGAGTTCAGTGTAGCTGTTCATGCTTTTAATGGACTTGTTTCTTCACTGGCAGGAACACAAACCAGACATTGCCCTTGGGCTCAATACCTGATTTCCCAACAACAAACTGAGGTTAATCCCATCTTGTGCCCCAAAAATGTGCAGCTCAGGCCTCCAGCATTTGCAGGGAACCTATTTTGGGCTGAGGGAGGATGCACAGCTTGTGCAAGTGTAAAACAAATGAACATGCAAAAGCACAAATGAGCAAAGCTAGAAAAAATTCCAAAGATATCTCTGAGTTTTGCGAAAATATCCATGAACATGTCTTGGAGAACTTAAACATCGTGGAGATGAAACAATTTCTTAATGATTAAAGTAACTGTGCTTATCTCGGTTTGTCTTTGTGTGTGGGGGAAAATTGAGCTAACATCTTATTCTGAGCTGGAGGAGAACAAACAGAAGCATTTGGATCATGGAAATACATTTGGACAATCCATTTATACATTTGCACAATCCATTTACACATTGGGACAATCCATTTTACACATTGGGACAATCCATTTTACAGTTTCTCCTCCTGATCCTCCCCAGGGTACCCAGACACTGCTGTAGACTCCTGGGATTTAAGAACAGGGACAGCTGAGGTGGAATCAGATGAGGCAGGAACCATTTTAGGCTTCATCTTTTAAAGATCAACCACCGGTGTTTTACCCTTGGTCCTGGCACTGAAAATTCTGCCAAATGCTCCCAGTCCACAAAGGCAGAACAGTGAATTTCACACTGAGGCAGCTTCGTGATGAAAACCTGACACTCCCCTTTTCCACAGGCGACCCCTGGAACACCCCAGGGAGCTCCAGCCACAGCTGAAGGCGCAGAAAGATTCCCCTCACAAGCTTTATTTTTGCTGTGAAATGCTCTTGGTTTTTTTCCCTGCCCGCAGTTGGTCTCACTCACTCATTTTGGGGAATTTGTAGGAAAATCCTTTCACCCATTTTTCAATTAGAAGCAAGGCAATTATTGCCACATCCTTCCCCCACACAAATACCTCATAAACAGCTGGAACTTTTAAGCACAAATCTTGGCCAGGCTTGTCTGGGGTGTTTGGGGATATTTGACATGGCTACAGTGAGTCAGTGTTGCTTTGCCCAAGCATTAAAACAACTTAATCACAAGACTGACTTAATCACTCAATTTTTTTTTTTTTTCATTTTAGCTTCTGAAATTTTAGGATTCCCATGTTCAAGACGACGGCCTACAGCTTTAAAGCCGAAAATCAGGGAAGAAATATTCAAACACTCCCAACAGTTGGGGCTGGAAGGCAAAATTCAAACAGGCAATGTGGGATAGATTACGGGAGCTTAGATAAATTCAGGAAAATTAACTTAAATTCTGGCCTTTAGAACGCCGTTCTTGCAACACTTGCAGAAGTTTGCCCGATTCTGTAGAGGTTTAGCAATGACCTGTCACACCCATTCTGCCACACAGCCCATCCTTCAGGCCTGTGAAGGACGGAGGGGAAAGTTACAGGAAATCTTTCTGCAAGGAAAACAGCTCAGGGTTGATGTCTGGCTGGGACAAGGACACTTGGCAACACGTTCAAGGGTCCCCCAACCAAGGGAAAAATGCTGTAATAATTCTGTTGACCCAGCTTCAGCCCGGAGAGGCTTCCAGTCCAAATGACATTTTCATAATCTCCCCGATAAACGCTTTTGCAGATAACAAGGAAACTCCTTATTTGATGCCTTTTGCTGGTCATAAATTCAACAGTTTTTTTGTTTTTCACTGTCTCCCCTACTAATCAGTGATTTAGGAGGAAAAGGCTTTGAGAGGGTTCAAAATTTCCATTTGCAGGGGTTGAGCTGGAACAAGGATCTGCCTTTGACTCTGCTGAAGTGAGGGGACAAATATTAAAGAAGAAAAAGCTTTTCAGGGGATGCTGAAGCTCTTTGCCAATGCACTTTGAAATTTACAGGTAGTTTGGGCCAGAGTAGATTGGGAAAGACCTTTGAAAAGACAAAAAGGCTGTCAAATGTTGTTTTCACCCTGATTTGCTTTTCTTTGTTTTCTAAACAGTGTTTTCTCTATTTTCTGCTTGGTAAATTGAAATATTGACTCAGAAGAAATCCCTTAAGTCACTGCTAGGGTTTGGTGGTTTTTTGCATTCAAAAGAGGAAACAGCTGAAAGAAACAGATTCCATGCTGAGAGAAGTGGAGCAGATTGATACAAAGTGAATTTTTTTGAGCTGGTTGGAAAACACGAAAGACTTTTTTTTTTTAATCTTTCTCACCATTTCCCCTGTCCCTGCCCCGTTGGTGCCTCATGGACAGTTGTCACCTCCTGGCAGGTCGCTCATCTGTGTGTCCATGGTTGATCTCCTCTCCAGGCTCTGGAATCCCTCAGTGCCTGTGCTGTATCCCCATTTCCAGCCCCATCTCTGACCCTTTTCCTTCTGCTCCTGGATGTGCCCTGTGGGGTGAGTGACCCCTGACACACAGAGGGAAATGTTGGCTTTGCAGGGGGTTTGGGGCCTCTCTTGGGAGGATATTTTGAGGATTTGCAGTGTCCATCAGGGTGATGTGACGCTGCATTTAACGTGGCTGCTGCTCATGCAAAACAACTCTTGAGGCATTTCATTTTTCCTCCCTGGGGACTCCGGGGAGCTGTTTTTATGTGCTGCTCCTTTCTGCCTGGATTCTTTTTCATTCCTTCCACATTACATGAGACAGTAGGTGGGAATGTGCAGCCAGATAATGGTAATTTATTACTGATCTGTCAGAGTTGTTCAAAAGTCTTTCCAGCTAGGACTATAAATTTAGTATTTCTGTCCTTGCCTTGCCTTTAGTGATCTGAGGAGGCTTTTGAAGGAAGGCAATGCCACGTTTAAATTTCTTGCAGCATATACTGGAAAATAGCACATGGAGAAGTGTTTTTCTCTTATGAGATTGGATTAATTAACTGTGTTTAGGTGTTAATTATTGGTGTAAGTTTCTGCACTGTGCCTTCTCCAAAGCAGGTTCCTTCTTTATGTCAGGACTCTTTGTGGTCCTTCTTTCTCCTGCTTTGGGAATAAACAGTAGAAATTTTTTCTTCTCTTTATTTTTGCTTTCTCTGCCTGCTGCTTCCTCTGTTTGTCTTGAAGAAAATGAGTTGTGAGCATTAATTAGGTGTTAAACCTCCTAGAACTGTAATCCTGATATCTTCTCATCCCGGTACTTTCCCCAGGTGTATCAGGATATTATTTACAGCCAAGCTGGGATGACAGCTATTCTGCTTATTCTTAATTACTTTTGCCAGAATTGGTTGTGCTAAATCACATTTCATCAGCTCTGTGGTTCAGGTTCTTTTGTCTGTGTGTGTAAAATTGTGTAAAATAATGCATTAGTGCATCTGAACGTGGCTCAGGGATGAGTATCTTATCCAAAGCCATGGATAAGATACTGCTACTAATAAATAAAATAAATAAGATAAATAAATAATAAATAAATAAGACACTGCTACAAATAAATAAAACAAGAAACTATCAGTGAGCTTTTCCTTTCCCCAGCCTGTTTGACTCTTCCTGCTGACATTAAACACCAAGGATTAATCCAGCAGGCAAAGTGACCATGAATTTGGTTTTGGAGTAATTCATCAGCTTTCAGCTGCAGCACTTTGAGGGTCTGAGCACTCCCTTGGGTTGGTGTCTAAACTCCCTTTGTGAGGATTTGATGAAATTTCACCTTTTGGAGCGTTCTGAGGGGTGGCAGAAGGCACAGCAGACTGCCAGCTTTCCTGGGGTAGTCTATCATCCAATATGTTCAGGTTGTGCCTGTTCTCAGGAATTATCACCTAAGGTCACCTCTTCAGTCAGGGCTTTCCAAGAAATCACTGTGCTGTTGGAAATGTGCCCAGTTGTAGCAGGGGCAGAGACAGCTTTGGATTCCGTATTTTGACAGTTCCCTGCTGGATGAAATTCATTCTGTGTCCCACATCACTTCAAGGTATTGTCAGGAAAATTAATCCACAAACGCCAGAGGTTTATGTCCAAAAAGGAGACAGAGGAGTCCTTTAACTTTATTCAAATAAAGAGAGAGGCCAGGGGGTATTTCCTCTGGGGTCTCTCCTATTTTGGGGGATTCAGCCTCCTATTTATCCCAATTTTTCAGCCCCATTTCCCTCTCTCTTTTCCCATTGGCTGAGGTACTTGAGAGGTGCAGACTTCCCAGAGTGCTCAATACCTAAAATTCCCCTTTAATGTATAAGTCCCCTTTAATTTTTAATTCTTGTGGAATTTAAGGGTTTTCTCCATTGTTTCTTTCATCATTCAATATCCAATTTCATTTCTCAGCAAACCTACAGTTCGTTTGTAAAGGCAAATATCTTCTTTTCCATTCATCAATCAGTGGAATCCTTCCCATTGTTTCTTTTATCTCTCAGTGCTGGTTTTATCTACCAGCAGCCCCACTGGTTGTTTGTAAAGACAAGTCTGTCCTTCCTCTCAGTATAAACACATTAAATAATGTACAATATTCATTCTCATGGAGTTTAATTAAATTTGAGGCATCCCCACACCAGAGCCAAGCAGCACCTTCCAGAAGTCACTCTGCTGCATTTAGAGCTTTCATTTTCACTGGATATCAGTAGGATAAACTCTAAAGTGCTGCAGGAAAGCTCTTCAATATTCCACAGAGCATCGACTGTGGACACGATATTTTCTGAGCCTGAGCTCTTCCCAAAGGAAACTTTTCAACAGTTCTTCTTTTTTCCCAAAACACCCTTGTGTGAACAATATTCCTTTCCCATGACAAGAGGTGTTGTTTGCTATTTCTGTTCCTGAGCCACTGGAGAGGTGTCAGCCCTGTGGACCAATAACGTGTCTGCCAGTGCAGCGTGTTATAAAAGGGCTGAATGAATTGTAAATAAACCTTCTGATCTCTGCTGCCTCCTGACTGGAGTCAGGCAGCTTTATTTGGTGTCCCATTGTGACAATCGATGATCTGTGACCCACGTGCTCCCTCCCACCCCAGCGGTGCTGTTTGACCAGGCAGCTCCGTGGAAAGCAGCTTTGTGTTTTGTCTGCAAAACCCGTGTCCTGAGCCCCGGCCTGAGGGAGTGCCGTGGTGATTTATCCTCGCAGCGAGCGCTGAATTCAGGCAGGAGCAGAGGAGCTGTGTGCTGCCCCCCTGCCTGGGCTCATTTTTCTCCTCTTGTTTCTCTGACAGGACCGAGGGGGTTTGTGAGGATGTGCTTCTCCCCAAAGCACAAACATCTCCTTCCCGGAGTTTTTATTAGACCTAAACCTTCCGAGCCCCAGCAGGTGCCAATCAGTCCTTCACATCCATGTGGTGATGACTCTTCAGCTCTGAATGATGTTTGTTTTCAGTTCAGAGCATGATGCTCGCTGCTGGGAGCGTTGTTCAGCACCACAAATTGTATTGGGAGTGTTTCAGGGGAGAGCAGAATCCTCCTCATCAACTTTATAACGCTATAAAGGAGGGATAAAATAGGTGCTGAATGTTCTTCCCGGTGGCATTGGCTGTGAGAGTTAAATGACAGCAGGGATTCAAGGTGACAGACTGCAGCATCTGTGCTGGAAATGCACCGAGCTTCAACGTTCTCCTGCATTATTACAGTTTCTTCTGACCACAACCAGTGTAATTGATATTCCTGGCTGAGCACAGTTCTGTAAATAGGCTTACCCAAAAAGCAAATTGTCCCATCACCCTGAGCATTGAACGGTAATAGAGCCCAGGCAATGGCCAATCTGTCCCCAAAGGACAGCTCTGGCTTTTCATGTTCCTTTTAGCTCATGCTGGGCCTTGTACCCAAGAAAAAGCAATGAAAACTGAGAGTACTGTAAAGAAAAAATACAAACAAACAACAAAAAAATCCCTGAAGAAGAGAGGAAGTTGATGTTAAAGCAAGAGCAATGAAAACTGAGAGTATTCAAAGAAAAAATACAAGCAAACAACAAAAAAATCCACAAAAAAGCAGAGGAAATTAATGTTAGTGATGCAATTTTGTTCAGACGGGACAAATCAGAGAATCCATCTTAGAGAACCCCCTGGTTGTGGCCTCTGTGTGTGACCTGAGCAGCAGAAAATGAGGTTTCACACTTGCACCCTCAGAGTTTTTGCTGCACATTTCCTTTCTAAAGCTCTAGTAGCACTTGCTCCACTAAATTAAAAGAGGCTGAGACACCAGCTGCATATTAGGAGGCTTAAAAATGTCCTCTTTCTTCTTTATATTCCTGGAAATCAGCATCTTCCTTCTAAAACTTTAGGGAACAGCTACGCCTCTACCTTATTATCAGCAGACTGCTCCTGTGCTGTCACAAAATGGCATTAACTGAAAAAAAGCCTCATCTCTGCTTGGTTGTCTGAGGTTTTGGTTTGGTTTTAAAGCAGCTCTGGATGAGCTTTAGTTGCCTTGTCAGAGCTGAGAGGAGATAACCCCGATGTTTGGGAAGCTGCTCTTCATTCACACACTCCCGACTCTAACAAGCAGCGCCTGGTTCTTACAAAGCTGGGAAAAACTCCTGAATTCTGGCATTTCTTACTTCTACACTTCCTGACTGTGTAGTTTCTACTGCTGTGATATTTGCACAATGCCCAATATTTTAAAATATCTTTTTTTTCTTTTTTTCTTTTTTTTTTTTACTATCATTGCACTTCAGATTACTCTGTTTAAGTTGGATAATGCCAGGCTGGCTTTGTGTGCCTGCTTCTGCTTATTTTGATGGATAGCTTTGAACTATCAGAGCTGATAAACCTGCTGGAGATGTTCTTTGTTTTGTTGCAGTGAGCAGATAAATAAGTTTTCTTGCTCTGTTGTGTGATGGGAGAGCCACAGCAAGAGCAAAAGGTGCTTCAAGCTGGCAGCAGTGACAGAAACCACAACTTGGATATATTCATTTAAAATTACCTTATCAAGCAGAATATGATACAGGGTAGAGGCACAGATGTGATAAGAAGCCGGACTGACTGTAGGACCTTACGTGAAATATTGAGCACAGCTCACTTGTGTGCCGTGGAAACTCCTGATTTGTATTTTTCAAGAGGTGCATGTGTGGTATTTTCTAATTTTCCACAGGAGGAGCACAGAGTGTTCTTTTGGGACCTGAATTGCTGAGGCCATGTGCTGGAGGTGCTTTAGTTTTAATGATATTTACTTGGTTTCTTTCACTGTGTTGGTGGCAGTTTTGGCACAACAAAACCCGCATGAAACCGATTTTTTCTTTTTTTTAATATCTATATAAACATGAGAAGGTGGAAATGATTGTTTTTCAGGTTGTGGTTTCTCAAGCTCATCCAAGGACAGTGCTTGCCCTTGGAAGAACACTCTGGGATGCTCAGTGCTGCTGGCTGGAATGCAGGAGGGTTCAGCCACATGTGAAAAATGCTGGGGATGGGTTTGCTACCTCCGCTCCCTTCTGAGAGGTTCCTGCTGCTGCAGAATCAGGGATCTGGGAACGGCACTGACATTCCAGGCAAGGGGGTTTGCACACGTACATGAGACAAGGAAAAGCTTGAACTGCTCCTCCAGGTGAAGATCTGGTTTGAGGCTTTTTTATCGATTTGATGGCAGCTGAAAGACCAGTGCTGACAGCAAATCCACTCAGCCCTTTCTGGGCACACTCACAACAAGCTGCTCCTGCTGAAACTAAAGCCAAACCTCCCGGAGGCAGCAGGGTGATGCTCAGTCACTGGACTTACAAGGAGTCCTGAAAATGTGTTTGTTCATGTGANCCACCTCACACCTTTAGGTTTTTTTCTTCCTCCTCTTTTTCTCCTGTCCCTGTGGCACATCCAGATCCTCCCACATCCAAGCAGCTGTGAGCTCCCCTTCTGCCTGGGGCTCCCAGCTGGCTCAGGAGCAGCTCCTGGGCTGAGGGAGAATTTGTCAGCACAGTCAGGAACTCATCCCTCAAAGAGCAAACCACCTCACCCAGCTTGACCTGGTGGGGACATGAGGGATAAGTGTGGTACTTCAGGCAATTATTGGCAGGTTATTCATGTTTTCCAGTGTATTATTTGTGAGGGGCTCATGGAGGATTGTGCCATGGTAAAGTTGAGGAGGTTTTTCAAATACTGTTGGCCCAGAATCAATACATTCCCCTAACTCGTTTATACAATTGTTTTGGAGCTAATTGTCTTTCAGGTAGTTAAGATCTACATTGTTTATATAAACAAGTGTGAACAATTGTGTATCTATTTCTTTATATAAACAAACGTGGGCTGGAGATGCCTTGATCTCAATAGCTTATCATTGGCAAGGAGGAAGATTATTATGTTTAATCAGCTCTATCATCAGGTCTTAATAAATTCCATTTTTCCAGCCAGAAGGTCTGATGCAACGGAGTGGTCACATTTTCCAAAGATCTGTGCTTGGGAGCTTTGTGCTGATGTTCTTTGGGTTATTTTTTGTGAGTTTTTTGGGGGGTGGGGGAGTGTGGGGGGGCAGGACAGAGTTGGTTTGTTGGTTTTTTGTTTGTTTTCTGTGGTTCGTTCTGTTTAGTTTGAATGGGGTTCTTTTCTGCCAGTGCTGCAGTCAATAAGTTCCACGTTTTTACAAGTTCACTACTCAAAGTACTTTCCTTTCCATCCTTCATGTGGTCTGTGAGGATTCCTGTGTTACTTTGTCCCTCTTGAGCACTGATGGAGATTTTCCTTTTGAAATTGTGTCTGCCCTGCACAGCCCTGCTCTGGACTGCAAACCTTGCTGAACCCTGCCTTAAAATGTTCAATTTCTGTTTGTTTCCAGGCTATAATTATTTAGAGTGCAAAAACCAATCAGATCGTATGTGAATACTTAGAAAACTCAAGTGCTTTACTGTCATGTGAGGTTAAAACGGTGTAAGTGACCTCAGTGGCCTCACAGGGATTTTTCCTGAAGTGAAACTCATGTTTTGTTTCGTGCTGAGGTTTTCCCACCACAAGGTCAGCTCCTGACAGAGCATCCACCAAGGAAATGTTGCCTGGATTCCGGGGGAAGCTGTGGATATCTGTGAGGTTGTGCAGAGGGTAAATAACAGCCTGACAAAAAGGAGTGTGAGAAAAAGGCCCGTGCTGAGGGAGGGCTGCTCTCCCCCCTGCCATGTGCACAGGATTGATGTGAACTGGCATTTCCCTGTGGAAAGGTTGGTGCTGGTTCTCTTTGATAAGTTTTGGGTTAATTTAAAGTCATTTCAGTTTGGGATTGACATCACTTTTTACTCCCCAGCTGGGACTCAGCCCTACAGCACTCGTGGGGTGTCACAGACACCTCGGGCTCCCCTTCACCCGGGTTTTAAGTCCACAAAATTCTTGTCTGCTGTCCTTGCTTTTCCAGAAGGTGATCCTGGTGCAGCAATGAAACACCCAACATTGAAACATGTCCAGTGTTCAGAATTCCTCATGTTTTACTGGCGTGGAGGATGCAATTCCATCTGGTTTGATATTGGCAGTGATGTGCCCACGGCAGCCATGGAAAGGACAAGGGCAAAGGCTGCTCAGCAGGAAGGACTCACTGGGCTCCACCCGTGGCAAGGAATCAGAGGTGGTTAGCGGAAAAAAAGAAGAGGTTTGAACTATAAACTCTGGATTAGTGAGTGTTGAAAGAGTTGTTTTTTCCATGTATCTCAGCTGGCAGGGTCTGCACATGGAGAGCGATCACAAGACGTGAGAGCTCCTGGATGTGGTAAGGCAGGTCACACTTTATACAGGCAAAATCTCTGTTTTCTCTGGTCAGATTGTTGTCATCAGTCAGCTGAGACTCCATTTTCTTCATGCAGGAAAAGCCAATTCTTTAGTCACACAACTCATTTTATACAGATTTACAGACCTTGTGTGCAACTTTAATTGGTTAACAGCTTTCTTGCCAATTACTCTATTAGTTAGTAAAAGGATTACACTTGTCTATCAAATCCCTCTGTTCTTGGATCGTTTTCATATTTTCTTTCCTGGTTCTCATCAAATCCCTTGTTAGTGCAGGTGTGTTTGTTTTTTACCCTCAGAATAGATGGTTGTGTTAACGAGCTATTATACATAGATTGTTTTTGAATGGGAACTTGCAAAATGCTTAATTACACTTAGAAGAGATGACAGGCTACCTATTAATTTAATAGAGCAGGCCTGATTTTATGAGGCCTTTCTTTTATAATTCTTCTATAATTCTTCTGTCTATGACAGTCGGATGAGATGGAGAAACTGTCCTTCAGTGCCTGCCCTCGTGACCATCTAGGCCACTGTGACATTTCAGGATTTTAAAGGAGCTATAAAAAGGAGGGAAAGGGACTTTTTAATATTGACAGATAGTGACAGGACAAGGGGAATGGTTTTAAACTGAAAGAGGGCAGCGCTTGGTGGGATATTGGGAAGAAATCATTTATTCACAGGGTGGGCAGGCCCTGGCACACGGTGCCCAGAGCAGCTGTGGCTGCCCCTGGATCCCTGGAATGTCCAAGGCCAGGCTGGATGGGGCTCTGAGCAAACCTGGGACATTGAGTGGAAGGGAATCAGTGACCTCAGGTTTGTTGGGATCACCACAGAGGCTTTAAGAGCTGTTTTGTGCCACAGTTCTTAGTCCACCTGTAATGTTTCAACCAAGTGGTGAAGAAAACTGAGGAGGAAGGCGAAACTCAGGCTTGAAGATTTCAAGTCAAAACCTGAAGCAACACATTTTAAATGAAAAGCTGTGACCTTGAGAACACCTGAGAGTTGAGAGTCTGGGTTCGAGTTTTCATGTTTGGCATATCCATGTTGAGAATCTGAGTTCTGCTGGAAGTGCATCTGCCTGAAACTTGAGGTTCTTGAGGTCTCCTTTAATGGAAAATCTTAAATTAAAGTACAATAAATTAACTTCTGTGTGTGTGTGAATAGACCAGCTACCGGAGCAGGCCGTGCCAGCACAGGCTCCTTGCTGGATTCAGGAGCTTCTTCATTTCTTTTGATTCTTTTTCACACTTAAATACAACGATATAAAGGTAGGATTGAAAAGCATTTTGGCCCAGAGATTTGTGAGGGGTTTGGAAGGGCAGGTTTCTTCAGGCAGCCTGGGTTTCCATTCTGCTGCATCAGCTGTGGTTCGGGTGGGCTCCACAGGGAAATGGGCTGTAGCTGTTCCCTGCAATCCACGGAGGGAATGCAGCAGGAGAACTGCCTGGATATTTTCAGGTGGAGGCCCACATCAGGTATTCATACAAATCAGTGTAGGCAGCCACAGTAACAACAAACTTCTCCTGCAGCCAGTGGAATAATGCTCTAAGCATTATTTTATAGAGATTATTCCAGGCCAGGGGGAGGCCTAACTCTGCTTGAGAGGCCTAACTCTGCTTGAGACACCAGACTCAATATTTTGTTATTGGTTTTTCTCACCTAAAAACACAACATGATCAATGCTTAATTTATTGCCTCAGCAGTAGCGCTGGAGATCTGGCCCTGAATCAGAAGTGAGGAAAGGGACAGTGTTTTTAAACTTAACACGAGTGAAATTACACTTACAATACAAGCATGAAACAAGAGGGAGAGGAAGGCTGGAGTTTCCATCAGCCAGGCTGACGATATTTTCAAGGATCTGTGTCTGGCAGATCCATTAGCTGCTGTCAGAGCTTTCAGGAACTCTTAGGAGGGCTGCTGAAACATCCCAGTGCTCTGACCCCGCAGCACACAGCGTCAGGAGCTGGAGTCCCTTTGCTGGAGACAATAATTCATCCCCATCCCCTTGCTGAGGGGAAAGTGGGAATAGCTCTAACAGCATGAAAGGATGGCTGGAGCTCTGTGTTCCTCTCCCTCCCGAATTTTAGGCAGGGTGTTGTGTAAATGGGATTGGCTGGGAACTTCTCACATCCTCAGCCAGTGTCCCAAATTTCAGTTTCCCAAGGCCACGGCCACGGGTGACTCACACAAATGGGACTAGGATGCCTGTAATTATATTATAATAACTTACAAGCTGATTAAAGTGTTTCTGTGTGTCTCAAGCTTCTGGAAAATCATCCCCGGATTCTTCTTCACAGCCAATTCCATTTTTTATTTGTTTTAGGAGTGAGACCCTCTGTCAGTACAGAAATGCTTCAGCAGCAGCACCTGAGTCTGAGGACAACTGGCACAGCTCAGGTGGGCATGGGCAGAACCAGAGGAGAGGTTTGCATCCCTCTTGTTCCCCCCTGCAGCCACACTTTAGGAAGTGCTGCAATCCCTGGGATACTCCAAGTGAGCAGTTGTGCCAAAGGAATATATCTCCGTGGAAGATGATTTTAGGAAAATTTAAAGTCATGTAAACCATTGCACCAAACACCAGCTGTGGGTCCAAAACCAAGCTCTAAATTTGGATTGTTTGGCAGTTCTAAGCATTAAAGAGCTCGATTCTGATACAAGTTGTACATTTTCAGCCTCTCTGCCTCCCACATGGATCAAGATTTACACATCACTTCATGGTTATGAAGTACTTTATGTGGAAACCTCAATACAAGCGGTTTTTACCCAATTAGGGAAAAATTAAGGGCTTGATTTGTGACTCTCAGGCAGGAATCCTCTGTGGATGGTGTGAGCACAGCAGGAAGTGTGTGCTTGAAGTGTGAACTGGAGATGAAAACAGGGAAAAGGGAGCGAGTGCATCATTTACAGCTGAAGCTGAAAGGATACTTGTTCGGTTTGAGCCACTGATTTGAGAGCTGGAGAGTTCTAGAACAATTTGCTTTTGAAGTCTGTAACAAAAATAAGAAGAGAGCGTTTACTGGATAACTTCAGCGCCAAGGAAAACAATGATCACTTCTCCCAAACTGGAGATGAGCACTCTGGAGAAGTGGCTGCTGTCTGAAGAGGCAGAATTGGTACTTCAGAACTATTTTATCATTTATGTGCCAGACTAAATCACTGCTGCTGTGACCCAAATGCCCCAGGCTTGTTCACACTTTCCAGATGAATCCTTAATAAAAATTCGGCCTTTGTGTGTGTGTTTTTGGGCAAAGATGGACTTAGCCATAAAATGTCTGGTTAAAATTACCAGCTAGAGCTCCAAGGCCTCAGCTAAATGACATGGCTGTGGCAGGGAGGAGATTGCTGAAGTTGTTTCCAGCAGACCTGAGTAAAACTTGCCTGTCTTTGCTCCCCATCAGTAGCACAGAATGAAGCAGAAGAGAAGCAGGAGAATGAGCAAGGCTTCTTTTAAGCCTTCAGAACATTTCCTTGATGATAAATCAATTTTGAGAGAGGAGAGAGTGTGATTTATTTCTGCTCATGGCATTTGCACTGGCTGTGAGAAGAGTTCTTAGGGGTGTTATCCTGCTTTTCCTTGAGCTGTATCACTTTTTTTTTTTTCCTTTCAGAATAGTAGGGGCTGTGCAAAGAATTGCTGCATTATCTTGTGGGTTTCCTTACTGCCCTTAAAATCTTGTGCCAGCTGTTAACTTCCATGTTACTCACATATTTCATTAAATCTGGCTAATTTGGCATCGGGAAAAGTAATTTATCCCCGTAGTGAAAGAATCAGAAAGCTCATCCTTAGAGCTCACAGAAGCTGGCATGTCTCAGCGTGGGCACACCTAAAAATTGCATTTCTGTGCCTGCTGACTGTGGTTGGGGATGCCTGGGCAGGGGAGGGACAGGGAACATCCCCTGTGCAAGCAGAACATTTCTAGGTTTTGAAAGAAACAGCAGCAGATCTGAAGAACATCTCCTGCTCCCAGTGAAGGCTGTGGAAAGCAGAGACAGCTGCTGCTTATCTCACAGCCAAACATTTTGAAGCCCTGGAGGCGAAATATTTATGCTACTGGACACTTTGTTTATTCAGTGGGCCTTTTTTGATTTCTCCTTTTTTTTTTTCTTTTTACCAGAGAACTGAAAATGAGTGACGTGTGTGTGCCTCAGTGTAAATAAGAGACTCGTGACTCCTCATGTCAGAATTAGTAATTCTTCTTGCTGCTCTGAGGGGATGAAGGAAACACTGATGTGTGTGAACCAACAGAAACTGAACGTCAATTAGAGGGAGAAACAAGGTGCTTAATGTTCAGTTTTACACAGAAAACTTGAAGGAAGGAAGGCTCTAAAGTGTGCAACTTCTGGGAATAACCCCCAAGGAGGGGTGGGCCTGCATGCAAACACACATCCCCACCGGATTCTGAGGAGCTGCAGAGTGAGAGGAAAAACAAATCCGAAGGTTTACAAACATCCTTCCCCATGCAGACAGCCTGTTTCCAGAACAGAAGCCACAATAATTCAGCAGCAGGGCGAGGCAGCTCAGGGAGGTTTGGGGTGCAGCCCAAAGCAGCAAACAGCATCAAACCTGGGGAATTCCTGAGGGGAAAACAGTTTGGATTTTGGAGAATATTGAGGAGAAATGCTGTAAGGGCTTGCCTTTTTCTTTAACTGCTTGTGGCCTCACTTGTGAGCATGGTGGAGATGTTTTTATCTCGCCTCTCAATTTTATTTGTCAGGGTTCCCTTCTGTGGGACTCTTCTCCTTCTTTACCTGACTCAGACAATGTTTCATCAGCCCCAGCAGTGCCTCATCAGTCAAGGCTGGCAAACTCACTCCTCTTGAAAAATGCCTCTCCTCTGAACACACCCAGGTGTTAAATTCAAGAAGCACTCACCAACTCCAATACTTTTCGAGTATTGGAATCCAGTGGCTGACTCATCACTTTGCACAGAGATGTTGCTTCCAGTTACTTTGTTTGGGCTGACTGCGGGTTTTTCAAACAAAGCAAGTCATTTCTGGAAAACCCTGTAAAACTCTGTGCCAGAACAGTGGAGAAGCTCTCCAAAAGGCCAACACCCAGGTTAGTCTGAGAGACTAGACTACTGGAAAGCCCTGGGGTTTTGCTGGTATCTCTTGTGTCAGTCCTTTTAGGGCATTTTAGGGCATTCTGGAAGTGCTGGATCGATCCCAGCCAGCTCCTGGGCACCTCTCACCTTCCTGCTCTGCTTGTACCTGCCTTGGGGTGTATTATAACTTCAGAGGCTTTTCCTTCTCCTTCCCAGCCCCTTTGATTAATTTCCTTTTTAAGTTTGGAATCTTCAGATGGGATCCTGGCAAAAGGAGCCCTGAATTCCTTCAGAGGCTGCTGCATTGCAGGGAAGAGCTTCCAGGGTGGTTTTGTTTTCCCTCTGCCTGGATGAGCCCCTGGTCTGAAGCAGTGTGAAAGGTTTTGTGGGTCTTGAAGAGCAAGGGAATTAAAGATAGGGGTGAACGGTGTGAAGGTCAGACTTTTACCTTTTGTAGAGTTGTCTTGGAACAAATTACATGCTCAGATGTATTTTTGGGCAGCACTAGCTTGGAAAACTCAAATGTCAGAACTCCCAAAGGCTGCTTGTGTTGGGCAGCTGCTGCTGTGACAACTGTACTAGAGGATTGAGACTCGGGAATAAGGAAATGGAGATGAAAAGGTAAATGAATGTCTGTCCTGCCAGCAAACCCTGTTTTCCTTGGAATCAGGGATCAGAAGGTGGCGTTGCAGGCAGGTTTGTGAGCTCAGTGTGCTGGACACACAGATTTTCAGTGACACAGCTGAGGAGATATCAGATCTCTCACCTTTTATAAATTTCCCTTTATTTGTGCTCTGTCTATTGAACTGAAACAGAGCTCAGCCCTTCAAAGGGTGCTGGGAGCAGGAGGGGATGCCTGACTTAATTTCAGATCTGATAGAGCTGAGAGTGTTGGAGGGATCTTTGTTTCACTTCAGAAATGGCCCAAAACTCAGACTGAGTTCTCCATGTTGAAATCATGCATCTGCCTCCTTTTCCTGTTACTAAAACCAATAAATATTAAGACCAGCTTTAGAAGATTTTCTTTAAGAGAAAATCTTCCTTGTTAAAAGCCTTTTTAGAGTGGCTGAAACTCTGCTGCAGGTCCTAAATTTGATTCAATTGTTAGTGCATTTAGGTTGTTTCTATGCTGTAAAATGAAATTGATCAGTGAAGAGAAAGCAGTGAGATAAAAATCTAGGAATGTCTGTGTTTCATTACATGGCCAGTCCCTGATGCTTTCAGAAAAAAACAGGATTTACTATTCATCACTTTGTGATGAGTGTTGGTGACTCCTCTGCAGGGCCTGGGCAGTGAAATCACTGCTGTGATCAGGGCATCTCTTGCCATTGTAGGGGTTGTGCACTGGGCTGGGCTGATGGTTTGAGGTTTAGGGGTTCCCAGGTCAGTAACTTGGCCAGAGATGGCCCTGCTCAGACCCCCCAACAATCCCCCCCTGGCCATCCCTGGCAGCGCTGTCCAAAGGCTCCTGGAGCTCTGGCAGCCTCGGGGCCGTGCCCATTCCCTGGGGAGCCTGGGCAGTGCCCAGCACCCTCTGGGGGAAGAACCTTTCCCTGCTCTGCAGCCTGAGCCTGCCCTGGCCCAGCTCCAGCCCTTCCCTGGCTCCTGTCCCTGTCCCAGAGCAGAGATGGGAGCTGCCCCTCGGGAGGAGCTGCAGCCCCCGGGGAGCTCTGCCCTCAGTCTGCTCCAGCTGGACAATCCCAGCGCCCTCAGCTGCTCCTCACGGGCCCCTCCAGACCCTTTTCCATTTTCTTAACTTTCCATCAGCTTTAAGTCTTTCTTCTAAAGGTGGATCCAGGGGCATCCAGAGCAGGGGGGACTCTGTGCACCCACAGCTCTGCCAGGTGAAGCAGAGCCACCACCTCCTCTCCTCAGAACAGAGCCCCATCCTTGCAGATCTCTGGGACAAGGTAGGAAATTCCTGTCCTGGTCGGAGTCATTTCCCCACCTCAGGGATGTGGCTCCTAATGCAGCTCAGCTCAAAGTGATGTTGAGCCAAGCTGCTCCATTCGCCTGCAGTGAGCCAGGAGCCAGCTTTAGATCTGCCTTTGAGTGACTTGATTTTACCTTCTCCTGTTCCCTGGCAGGGTGGGCAGGCCCTGGCACAGGGTGCCCAGAGCAGCTGTGGCTGCCCCTGGATCCCTGGCAGTGCCCAAGGCCAGGCTGGACAGGGCTCGGAGCAGCCTGGGACAGTGGGAGGTGTCCCTGCCAAGGCAAGGAGTTGAAATTGGATGGCCTTTAAGGCTTCTTCCAACTCAAACCATTCCACGATTCCATGGTTCCGATGTTCTTTCTGCCCCTACACATTTCAATGCTGCCATTCTTTCACATCCAACATTAACATGAGACCGTGCAAGTCTTCTCCTGTGCTTTACCCACCCTGATTTAGTCTAGAAGAAAAATTAAGCTTAGAACAAGGTTTTCCCTGTTACTTTCCAAGGAGATTATTTTGTTAAACTTTGGTCATGATGTGGATTTTAAATCTTTTCATAGAAGGTGAGATCTGAGCTTTGGTGGGTAAAGAGCATCCAACATGCAGCACTCACCTCCTCATTCTTCTGTAGGTGAGTTTTGCTCACCTGTTCCAAGCCCTTTAGACTTTCACACCACCTCTGTTCTGTGCTCTCAGGGACATGTGAGCCCCTTGCACGCTTTTGCAGAAATAAGCAGAGTTTTATGAATAAAGGACAGGGTTTGACAACGCTAAAGGAGACAAAGCAAAGAGAAACTCTTGATCAAAGAGGTCTTGCACAGTTTCAAGGGCAAATACAAAGACAAACGCTGGTTTTGTTCCAAAATGAGAAAAGAAAAATCCCCCAACTTTACAGGAAGAGCTCTGTTCATTTCCCCACCTTCCCTGTGAGTGCTGAAGACACCAAACTCTGTCTTTTTCCATCAGGATCCCGGGAGCCTTCCCTGACCACGCTGCCCTTGCTCCTGAATGGTTTGTCTTTCTCTCCCTCTGCTTGCAGAGCATCTTTAAAACAACTCTGCCTTGTTCAGAATGTTGAGGTTGGCCCTCTAAACTGCAGCTAAATCAAAAACATAGCTGATGATTTGGACAGATACAGGCTGGGTGGGATTCCTGCCAACGTTATATTTGCTTTTGTCTTCGGGAAGAGCAGTCCTGGGAGATGTGCACTGCAACCAGGAAGAGTTTCACAAAGGCATGTGCCTTTATAATGAGCTTTTTTAGAAAGTGCATTTTTCGAGTCAGCCAGCCTTGTGAGTTATTTCAGGCCACAGTGTGTTGGTCAGATGCAGAGTGTAATAATGTCTTCAAAGACAATGCCTTGGTGTCTGGCCCCTGCAGATATTTTGTAATTGTGCAAGGGTTAAAAGTGAGCAGGGCCACCCTGGATAATCCTGTCGGGCATGGACATGGTGGTTGTGATCCCACAGCCTGGAGACTGCTCCTGATCCTCACACGGGATCCTTCTCAGCAGGAAAAGTTGCCTGGTGCCTGATTGGCAAGAGTTTGTACAGTTTTCACTGCTGTTTGAGAAAATGAAAAGGATGGAATATTCTGGGGTGTCTCTTACCACCAACTTTGTGGCTGATTTTGGGCCCCTGAGCAGTCAGAGAAAGCGTGGCTGTTGCATGACACTTCCATGACTTAAACTCATTATTTTATGTGTATTTTCAATGAGATTGAGGGTTTCCACCTTATTCTCCAGCTTATCCACCGTCTCTTAATTTTAATTTAAGAATAAATTTATTCTTAAATTTTTTTAAGAAAAAAAAATCTTATTTTCTGCTGGTGAAATTGGTGAGCATTTAATAGTTACAACACATCTAGTACTGTGGTTTGCAAGGCCTGCATTAATAGGGACAGTGTAAAAAATTAACAGAAATTACACTGGGGGTAATCCCTGTGGTTTGGGGCCAAGTTTAGTTCAAGTCTAGTAGTAAGAAAGTGAAGCTGATATGGGAGATGCAGTTTGCTGAGGCAGAGGAATGGCTGGACTCTGAATGACCTTGCAGAGAGATCACTGAGGGTGTTGTGGACACAACCCTGCAGTGTGCAGGGCTCTCCCAGGAAGGGGAGGGCAAGCCAAGCACCCAGAGACCAGGAACTCAGGAAGTTTCTCTTTAAAACAATGTAAGGATAAAGCATGATGTAAATAGGAGGGAATAAGAGGTGCATTCCCAGGCAGCCCATCTTAGCACTGTCCTGGAGAGAAGTGGGTGGTGAAGCTCCTCCCATATGGAGAGAATTTGGGATTATTTTTGTCTCCCGAGTGCCAAACCCCTGTAAAATCACCCTCACCAGCAGCTCTCTCCTCAGTACCTTGTGACCCATGCTGTGCCTAGGCACCCACAGACAATCCAGAACCCTCTGAGTGCAATTAGTCTGTTCCAATTAGCAGCTGGTTCCTCCTGCTTTCCTTTACCTTACAAGGCAAACATTCCTGAGCAGCCCTGGGGAAGAAACATTTTTATGGACAGATGGGCTCTAAACCTGCCATCCACTGAGGGCCAGCTCAAACATCCCAGAAGAGTGATGTCAAAATCTCATACTCAGTAAGAGTTAGGAGTTGTTTCACAATGTCTGCTGGTGTTTAATCCTTCATCCTGCCTGCAGTGGAATTGTTGTGCCCAGGATTTTGGTTTTACTTTCATCGCCTCCATGAGGTTCCCGGCCTGTTCTGCCGGCCTGGAACCTCAGCCTGGAGAAAAGGGGGATCAGGGGGGACCTTGTGGCTCTGCACAACTCCCTGACAGAAGGGGACAGCCGGGGGGTCGGGCTGTGCTCCCAGGGAACAGGGACAGGAGGAGAGGGAACGGCCTCAGGCTGGGCCAGGGGAGGGGCAGGGTGGACAGCAGCAGGAATTTCCCCATGGAAAGGCTGCTCAGGCCTTGGCAGGGGCTGCCCAGGGAGTTTGGAGTGCCCATCCCTGGAGGTGTTGAAGGACACTCAGTGCTCTGGGCTGGTGACAAGGTGGGCATCAGTCACAGGTTGTACACGATTACCATGGAGGTCTTTTCCAACCTCAGTGATTCTGTGATTCCGAGATAACAATTTGCCTTTATATCATAGATCAGGCAGGGGCAGAGCAGGCAGAGAGGAAATCTCAGCTCTCCTCAGTGTTTCTACTCTTTTCTCATCAGTGCTGACCTGGTGTTGACCCTGCTGCCTGTCAGCTCAGCACCTCTGCTGGGCTGTCCCTGGCAGAAACTGGGATTTGTAGGTGTGGGAGCTGCAGGATGGAGCCCCAGGCAGTGACCCTGCCCAGCTCAGCTGCCCTGGGCTCTTCTCTGAGCTTCACCTGCAGAGGTGTTTTGCCTTTCCCTCAAGGAGCAAAAGGCCCAGGGGAGGGGTTTTCTCAGCTGTGTCATTTTTTTGTTTTAAACCGTCCTAAAGCCCCCCTCTTGTCTTTAACAGCTCCAATCTGCCTGCAGTGCTGCAATACTGCACTTCTGGCGAAGCTGCAGTGAGGTTTTACAGCAGTCCTGCATTATTCCCCCAGCTGCTTCACTGTCCCAACCCCCGGATCAAGTGTAAATCTGGTGCCAGTGCTCCTGGCTATGATTTACCCTACTTCTACCTCCTCCCTCCTTCACTTCCTCCTTTTTTTTCATTAAGACCAGCAATATTTGGATGGAAATCGTAGCCCCAAGGCTTGTATAAATTCATTAAAGGCCCTCCCTTTTGAAGTGGAATTAGTACTTTGTTAAAGCTGTTTGTGTTCTGGGTCATGAACCATCGGATGGGAGGCCTGGGCCCATCTGGGCTGTGCTAATTAGAGCTGCCTGCCCTGCAGCACTGGGGCTGAGGCTGCAGCTCAGTGCAGGGAGCAGCTCCAGGGGTCTGAGCTGCAGAACCACCTCTGGCTTCTGTGCTGGAAGCTGATTTTCACTGGACAAACCTCCGGAGTGGGAGCTTGTGTCTGCTTGTGCAGTAATTTCCTACACCCCACACCCTCACTGGGAAACCTCTGGAGGCTTTTTACCTCAAGGGGTTTTTTTCTCCTAAGAGATAAAATCCTTGACAGAAGCCTGTTATAATAAATCTACTGCCTAGAGATGGAAATTAAGCATCTTTCAGTCTTGTAGATCTTTGCCAGTTCCTTCCAATGCTCTATCCCTGGCTCCTGACTGCATCCAGGGGGTATGACCTGGGATATTGGAGGGGATAGCACAGGATTTTGGCTTCTTAAGCACATGCTTTTGTTTTCCAAGCTTAACTTTCTAATTAATAAAAAATACAGCTCAAATTGAAATTGTTAGTCTAGAACTGTGGTTCAGGGCTTTTCTGCTGTACCACCATCAGAAGTGAAGTGGTAACAATACAACTGGAAGTCCTGGAGTGGCTAAAGGTGCATCACTTTGTGGTTTCCAATGTTGACATTTGCTCTCAAGCTCTTTGAAATCTTTTAAAGAGCTTCAGTGTTAAGTCGGGCACCCTAAAAGGGCTTGGGACCTCAGCCAGGTCTGTATGGAGCACTGTGGTGTGCAGACAGGACATATCTCAATTATGAGGTAACAATTCTTGTTTGCTGCCAGCTCACGATTTGCTCACTTTGGATAAAAGCTGGTTACATTGCAGCACAATTAATAGGCAATAGGAGTAGCTCTGCTTAGATCACACTTCAGACACTCACGCTAAGTTGAGCCGGCCAGATATTTCCAAGGAAAATTTATTTGAATTTTTAAGTCTGGACTTTGCAAAATCTAATTATAATACTTTAAGGCAAGGTGTTCCCAGATGAGCTAGATCTAAGATGCTCCTGGGCTGTGACAGTGACTCCCAGCTCTGCATTGGGCTTCCCTGTAGGAAAAGCATTTGGCATTTTGTTCACTGTCCATATATCCCCTGGAAACAGCCTGATCAATCCGTTACTTTAGGCAGAGGAAATTTATAAACCACTCTCGTGGTAGCTGGGCTTACACAGTCTCTCAGTCCCCAAGGGCCACCACCAGGTCCTCTGAGCTCTGTGTAGCACAGTTCACATCTCACACCAGCTGGACTTTCAGTCCTTGAGGGTTCCAAAGGATCTGGCTTTGGTGAGAAATGCAGAAATTGTGGAGAGACAGAGACTACCCAAGGAACGAGGTGTCTCTCAGGGGTGTTGCTCAGACACACAAGAGCTGAAGGAACTGCTTGGGCAATCTGCTCCCCTGGCTCTTGATGGCTCAGTGAAGTATTTGAGTTGTACAAATCACTTAATTACTTCATGGCTTATTTCTCAACTGAAATGAAAATCCTTCGGGATCAAACTGTTCTTGATAAACATCTCGGGCTTTTAAGAACTGCTGCTGGGTTTATTGCCCTTTAAATTTCAGGCACCCTGACATTAGTGTGCTGTCTTGTTTGGCTTCAGCTCTCAAACCAGAGAACAGATTGACATTCTGGATTAAAAATAGAATTGTCCACAGCTACTCCCACAGCTTGGCATTAATCTAATTCTGGTTGGCCTTGGGCTCCTTTTCTTTTTTGCATGGAAAAAAAATCCAATCCAGGTCTGGTTATCAACAGCAAAGTCTACTGTTCAAAACACAGAGTCCCTGCATGGCGTGAGGCTTGGCAGAGGCTGACTTTGATTAAATACAACTCAACCAGGAGGGTTTTTTTTCCCCTTTCTCAGCATCTCTTTTGGCAGAGCCTCCATCTGTGGTTGGGGTTGGAGAGCCCGGCCGCTGTTCCAGGCGGAGCAGAGTGCCCACGGTGGGATCTGGTGAATAGCTCTATTCATGCCTCATCCTGCCCTCCCTCTTCCTCCTTCCAGCTCAAAGCCTCCAGGAGACTTGTGCAACCTTGGGCACAACATCCCGAGTGGAGAGGGGTGGGAGCAGCACACAGAGCCCACTCACCAGGAGCATTGGAAAAGGAACTCGCACAACTCCTGCATTTCCTTCTCGAGCATGGCCCTGCCAGCCTCCCCCTCCAAGGGCTGATCCTTCCCACTTGAGCAGCCTTATGGGTTTGATCCACACTTCTGAGGGCCAGCCTGGCAGAAAAGTGGCCATAATTAATTTGACCGAGACTGCTCCTCGAAGGTGTTTTGTAAATCAGAAGGTTTAATAAAGAAAAAATAACAAAATAACAAACGTTACAGAAAACAAATAATAATCCACACACAGGTGCCTGAGAAACCTCTAACACCTGGTTACAACACCTTGAAAAGCCTTTACTTCCTTCTGTGCTCTTTGCTGAATCCTGAATGTTTTAGC
The DNA here is from genome assembly GCA_008694505.1 of Cyanoderma ruficeps. Classification (NCBI taxonomy): domain Eukaryota; kingdom Metazoa; phylum Chordata; class Aves; order Passeriformes; family Timaliidae; genus Cyanoderma; species Cyanoderma ruficeps. The sequence goes on from VZDJ01000051.1 coordinate 8,199,433, forward strand.
AGGGATAACCTGGCTAAGAGCCAACACAGGGTTTGGAGGGTGACAGGATCCAGTAGATGTTCTCTCTTGGCCCTGAGCTGATCACCACCAGCAGGGTGTGGGAGTTTCTGGGTTCTTTACCTTAAGGGGTGAGCCTTAAACTTTTCCCTGTGTGGAAAACACTTGCTGGGTGTGTGGGGTGCATCACTGCACAGCCTGGCTCAGTTTCCTGCCCTGCCAGGCTGCTGGATGTGCGAGGAAAAGCCTCATTCCCCTCTGGAGCTGATGAGGGAAGCTGCAGGAAGTGCCTGCTGCGTGCCTCTTGTTACCTGGCCTGGCACAATAAAGGCTGCTTGGAAAGCTTCTCCAAGGATTTTTTTTTTTTAGGTTAAAAAAGATTTTCTTTCAATTTGGACTGTCATGGAACTCGAGTGTTGGAAAGCTTGGCAAAGTCACAAGCTGCTCTGTCTTTTCTTGTTTATTTTATTAGCAGAGAAGAAAATACGAGACTTATGAGGGAAAACAAGCCAAAGGTGGGAGGGGAGAGGATGTACAGGAGTAGAAGCAAATTAGAAGAGGTAAAATGGAGACTTCCTGAAAGGAACATTCATAAAATTATATAAATAAATATCAACTCTGAAAACAATGGCTTCCATGGCTTGACCAGAAAATGAAACTTTTTTTCAGTGGTGGAACAGCATTGTTTGACCATGATAGAAGCCTTGTCTGGCCAGGTTTGTCTCTCCATCCAAAGTGTTCTCCTGCTTCTTGTCCTGATCTCCAAAGCCAAAAGGCTTCTCTAGATAATTACCCAGAGCTGATGACCAGCTGGGTGAGGTGACAGCCTTTCAATGAGTTTAATGAGTCAAACATCTCAAAGTGGGATATATTTTGCTGTGTGACCACTGCGTGCATTTGCAGGGAATCTTTCAATTGAGGAATTAACCTGATTTATCAACAGCTAAATTCTCTCTCCAGGTGAAATGTCTGGATTGCACCAGCAAAGAGCAGAGCCCAACAATAGTAGGTGCAGACTCAAGGAGCTATTTCTTGATTTTGGGGAGAGCTGCAGGCTGTTCTGAGTCAGCTCAGCTGCTCTGAATCCTTCACTTGCAGCTCATGGGTTTATTTGTGTGTTTTTCTGGGCACACAAACCCCTGTCACAATATTATTAGAAGACTTAAGTGGTACTTAAGTGGAAGTGGCAGGTTTCTGTGCTGCACAAGTTGTGTTTTAACAGAAAATTGATCCAGACAAGTCCCCAGATAGAAGCAGTAATTCACTACTAGTGCTACTTCTTTCTAGGACAATGGAATAAGTGGCCAAAGTAAAGTTAGATTAGTTTTGTTTTCTAAAAGCAACTCTGAGAAGGTTCTTAGAGAACACCAGTGACACTTTCTCAGTGAGAAAAGCACAGAGCTCCTGTTGTTAACAGAAATGCTGGTTTTTACTGATATCCTATATAGAATCTAAACGGGAAGAACCCCTTTCATACTTTGTCATGCATATAAGGGCTAGAGACATAATCCACTGATGGATATTGGCCCTCAGAGGATAACAGGAGGCTTTTAAATTGTGCCTTCTGAACTGTTTCAGAGTTTAAATCTAGGTTGTTTCGTAGCTTAAACCCATCACAGATCACATGTTTACAAACAGAGAGTTGTACTTCTCCTTTTTGTCTTCAACTTTTCCCACTTACAAGAGGAGCTGTAAGTGCTGGCCACCCCTGAAGGCCCAGTCTGGTGATGCAGAGCACAGTCCCGAGGGTGCTGGGCACTGCCCAGGCTCCCCAGGGAATGGGCACGGCCCCGAGGCTGCCAGAGCTCCAGGAGCCTTTGGACAGCGCTGCCAGGAATGGCCAGGGTGGGATTGTTGGGGGGTCTGGGCAGGGACAGGGGCTGGACTGGGTGACCCCTGTGAGTCCCTCTCAACTCAGGACTTTTTTGGGATTTTAAGAGACCATGGCTGTGTGGTTTTGCTGATTATGAGGTTTTCTGCCCAGTGGACAGCTGGACACGAACACAGAGATCCTGAAATAAGAGCAAAATCTGGGATTTGCATAACAGGAAAGGTGAAGAAAAACAAAAGCAGCCATGAGGGAAATCGGCGTGGACCAGAGAGGCCGGGCAGTGGGGGAGCTGCAAGGCAAGGCTGGTGGCCGGAGCTGGTGGAAGCAGTCAGGTGCTGTGGAAAGAAACCTTGTTCTGTTGTGGGAGCTTCAGAAGTTGGAAGTCACTGAGGAAATAGGAAACCTTGGCTCCTTCCCGCTGGGGAAGGCACTTTGTGAGGGTGCCTTTGTTCAGGGCCAATTTGTTTTCACTTGAGTTAATGCTTCATTAGTGCTGTCCTTGAGACGCTGGCTGTTAGCCAAGGGGAAAAAAAAAAACAACTAAAAGAGATGGGGGGAAGAGAGCCCCTCCAAAAAGCTCTGAAATAAAGCTGTTGGGTAGTTCCATGTTATCACAGAGGCAGCAGATTAGAAGAAGCAATTTCAAGTGTCTGAGCTGTTGCATGTTTGAGCCTCTTTTGTGTGGATTTCTGAGCTTGTTTTGGGAAGTCTCAGACCACGGTGTGATCCTTCTGGGCTGCTTTAGGGTCTGAGTGTATTTATGGCCAGTTATAAATCCATGGGATTGTCGCTCCTCCTGGAGCTCTGGAGAGACAACAGGGATAAATGACTGTCCTTCCACAAAAAGATCTCTCAGAAGTTCTTGCTGGCTGCCCAGTCACCCTCTCATTTTGGAAAAATTATTTATCTGCACTGCAGGAGCTTTCCAAATATAGAGCTGTTCTTCAGCCCTGCTCTTTTACAAATCTAGTCAATAGCTCTGATTTAGCTTAATACAGGTGGGAGTTAAAATTTTGCTCTTTAAAAGAGAGAGAGGTTTTCAAGGTGGAGGTCAGGTTCTTCTCCCAGGTCACCAGCTCTGGGCCAGAAGGAAATGGCCTGAGGGCCAGGAGAGGCTCAGCTTGGACATCAGCAGGAATTTCTCCATGGAAAAGGTGCTCGGGCCTTGGCAGGGGCTGCCCAGGGAGGTTTGGAGTGCCCATCCCTGGAGGTGCCCAAGGCAGGGCTGGAGGTGGCACTGAGTGCTCTGGGCTGGGGACAAGGTGGGGACCAGGCACAGGTTGGACTCGATGGTCCTGGAGGTCTTTTCCAACCTCACTGATTCTGGGATTCTTCACATGGAGGTTTTGCTGTCCAGGTTAGGGCCCAATCCAATGTAAACTGGGTGCAGAAAGTCACACTTGAGTTTATTTTAACTGGAGTTGAATCACTGCTCTGTTGCTTAGAGACATTTTTTCTGAGTAGGTCTTGGAGAGAACAGGCTCAGTAGGAGCTTCAGATGAGAGCTGAATTTTGTATTTCCTTTCATGATTCGACTTCTCAAACAGCTGCATTTGTGCTGAACAGGGGGAACATTCAAATCCATCTTAATCTTCAGGTGGTTGAACGTCCTTTTCCCTGAATTGGAGTCAGTTCCTGTTTCCATCCTGCCTCAAGGGTTCGTGGTCTGAAGGTGAAACACCATCTCCCCTGAGGGCTGAGGCAGCTCCTGTTGGTTCCACTGGCAGCAGGACTTGAGGTTCAGTCACTCATACCTGAAACCCAAAGTTTCTGTTGAATTCTGGCAATATTTGTTCTTGAAATCACGACTTCTGTGCTACAGCTGCCTGCCTGCTGTGCTCTGGGTCTAAAACGCTTCACCACAACCCTTGAGCAAAAATCTCTCCTGTCAACTGCAGTAAACAAACAAACAAACAAAAGGGATTGTTCTTAACATCTACCCTCAAATCTCGGATTTCATTCATGTGAAATCTCAGATTTCGCTCATCCTGTCAGAGCTCAATGCTCTTGCTGATAGGGTTTAGTTTAGATATCCTTGTGAGGAGCAGGAATTTGGACTGGGATCCTTATGGGCCTTTTCCAGCTTTAAATCCCCTGTGATTCTATTTTATGATAACTTCTCCCCTGAGCTGAAGGAGGTGTTTGCACCTATCAATAAGGAAAGGTCTCAGGTAGAAGTTTGTAGCAATTCCATGAATTCTGTGACGCTCAAGGTGTCTTTGTCCCACAAGAACACCTGAGCTGCCCTGATCTGGTGCAGGCAGGAGTGATGTGAGAATTTGGGATGGTCTCAAGCAAGTTTGAGGTTGTCTCAGCAGCTTTGTTTTGTTGTGCAATGTATGTTCAGGCCACAGAGGACAGCCCTTGTCTCTAAGCAGAGAACAGGGATTCTGTTCTTGGAGCAGGTACACAGCAAATAAAAGGATAAAGCAGTGACATTTTGAGAAGAGAAAGCAAAATCCACTGCCCTCCTGGAGTGAATGAAAAGCAGGATCATGTGTGTGAGCTGAAAGTGCACATGGACAAAAAGAAGGGAAAAAAGTAATCAGGTAGGTGAATACTAATTGCAAACTAATTAATAAATGCACATGGAACAATTGTAAACACAGTGGTCTGGCTGTATTGGCTTCAGGTGTGGCACCTCCTGTTCTGGAGCAGATGGAACATGGAACAAGCTGACTTGCATTGACAAGCTCTGCCCCTTGTAAATGGTGACAAACCCGGGATTACCAAAGCTGCAGGAGGTGGGGCCTGGTGTCCCTTCCTGTCCCTTCCCTTCAGCACCTACAGCATCTGTGCACATGGCCACAGTAAATCACTGATCTGAGTCTGAGGTGCCTTTTGTGGGTGACAAACCCGGGATTACCAAAGCTGCAGGAGGTGAGGCCTGGTGTCCCTTCCTGTCCCTTCCCTTCAGTTCAGAGTGAGCAGCACCTACAGCATCTGTGCCCATGGCCACAGTAAATCACTGATCTGTGTCTGAGGTGCCTTTTCTGGGCCCTGGGGCTGCTGACAGTCACCCTCCAGCAGCACTGTGAGGCAGCAGAGCTGTGCTGGGTTCCTGGGGGGCACAGGCAGGGTTCCTTGGTTAGCCTGGGAGCACTGGAGAACAGCTCCACATCACTGCATTATCTGAATTCACTTTTAGGCAGCCATATCTATACAGCTTCTCAATTTGGCTCAAGAAAAATTTCCTTTTTTAATTTTTTTTTTCATTAGGAGCTTTCAGGAGGCCAGACCAAAGAACTCTGCAGAAAAGAACAAACTCTGCTATCGTAATCCAACTTTGCTGCTGCTCTCCAGCCTGGAGGCTGAGGTGAAGTGCTCTCCTGCCCTCCTGGTTTCTCTGGGAATGTGTTTTCCAGCTGTGGGCACCATGGGAATGTGTGGGCACGGGGCTGTGGGCCCAGCTGACGTGCAGGATGTGCACAGCACTGGACAGGCGGGAGCCTGGCCAGCCAGGCAGGCACAGGAACTGCTGACTGAGGCTGGAATGGAAATGCCAGGGAGAAGGTTGTCATTTAGTCATGGCTGGCAGGGGACATGGCACCAGACAATCCTCCCAAAGCCGCCCATGGGCAGCACAGGGATGATTAAGAAGCATAATTTGGCTGGCAGAGCCTGAGGAGGTGGATTTATATATAGTGTGCCCTTCCAAAGCTGACCAAATCCTCAGGAAAACCATAATTGCTGCTGCAAACCAGGGACTAGTCCTTGGTTTGGCCAGACTCATGTTTGTTCTGTTCATGACTCTGCACTGCTCTTGTCCAGGCTTTTCTTCCCAGAGGCAAATGCCTGAGCTGGGAAGGAAGTCAGCAGAAAGAAGGAAGACAGCAGGAAGGCTTCAGCTCCAGGGAGCTGCTGCAAGAGCTGGGAGATGGTGAATGTGCAGGCTGGGCATTGCCCTGCCCCTCCTCGATGGAATCTTCTCACCTCTTTTCCTAAAGCACTCTTTTTCTGAAGGCACTTCATCTCTAAAATTTTTGGGTGCCCCATGCCTGGAAGAGTTCAAGGGATGGGACTGGGAGCAACCTGGTCTAGTGGAAGGTGTCCCACTGGTAGGGGTTGGAATGAGGTGATCTTTAAGGTCTCTTCCAACCTAAACCCTTTTGGGATTCTTTATCAAGGGAGAGATGCCGACCTCACCCCTGGGGCACTGAGGCAGTGATCCTGCCACTTGTTCACACGTGCTGTTCTGAAATTCATTCAGAATTCATTTCTTTTATTAAACATGTTTTCTTTTATTAAACATTCTTTTTTTTTCTGCCTTAATATTTAACTCTCAGCTCCTGTAGCAGATTAAAGCCATGTAACACCTGGCAGCTTTTGCACTGAGGTCCTGGCACTCAGGAATTGGAAGGACCCTGGTGCAGAGTCAAGGCTTTTGGAGAGCAGGTTTAGTGCACAGGGAGGAGCTGAGGAAGAATCCAGCTGGATTCAGTTCACAGGTTTTAATCTGGAGCTTGTCCAGGCTTGGGAGGGACAGAGGATGACAAGAAGGTATCTGTGCTGAATTTCTTTGCAAAACCGAGTGGAATAGGTGAAGAATTTGTTCCAAGGAGATGGGATATTTCCTTACTCCTCTGAATTGTTGTGGAAAAATACCTAGGGCTGCTAAACAGCTGCTGCCCTGACAACGGGGAGCAGAGAGCTTGGGCTGTGTTCAAGCTGTATCATGTAGTGGCTTCAAGGGACGTGGCTCAGTGCTTGTCCTGATGTACCCCTGCTACTTTCCACTTGTTACTGCTTTTACATAACAGATGATTGTTGCCTTGACTCCTTTTTTCCACGTTTTACTGTCATAACTTTGTTTTAGCAATAGCGCTGTGAAATCGTGAGCGTTTCATGGAAGCATTATGAAAGGATTTGCCTTCCAGTGCTGCTTTTTGCTTCCCAGCTTTGAGTGGCACAAAGGCAGAGGTGCTTTGGCCTTGGTGGATTTGCTGAGGAGGTGAATATTCGGGTTATTCCAATTAAGCAATGTGCTTGCCCCAGGAAAACGCTGCTCTCCAAAGACAATTGGTGTTTATTCCCACCAGTGCATGCTGCTGAGGCTGAAGGGAGGGTAAAAATACCCTGAGAGAGTGCTGAAACAGCACTGCAAAGGCACAGGAGAGGCTGAGTGGCCTTGTGGATTTGACCCACTTTGCACTTTTTTGCCTCAGGCTGCTCAGCGCCTCTCAGCACCCTAACAAGGCATCTCAGTAGCTCCCTTTGCTTTTTTCACTGAGCTCCTACAAGTTGTAACAGTCACTGGGCCATTCTCCTGCTGCTATGAGCTGGCCACACTGGCAATACTTAATTTGCATTATTTTGTAATACATTGCTTGGTTTTCTTAGGGAAATGTTCTTCACAGAAAAGGCTGTAAAGTGTTTGCCCACGTTGCCCAGGGAAGTGGTGGAGCCACCATCCCTGGAAGCATTGAGAAAAAAACATGGATGTGGCACTTAGGGACACAGTTTAGAGGTGAACGTGGTGGTTGGACTTGATCTTTAAGGTCCTGTCCAGCCTCAGTGATTCTTTGATTCTTGCTCTCCATTCCTCTCACTTTCTTTTCTTACTGCAACTCTGACTTTTAGATGTGGCTGTCTGTGCCCTGCGCTGCCTGGGAGCTGAGATGGATCAAGTTAGGCCTACTCTAGGAAGTATTTCCAAATATAATGAATCTAGGAAATAAAAGAGTGGGTTTTATGTGTGTGTATAGAACTGATGGACCCAAATTTGCCTCAAAGCAGTTTCAACACCTCAGGTTACAGTTGTGGAGGGGAGAATGGGGAATAGCACCGAGCTGGCTTTGCTGTTTTCTGTTGGAAATTCTTGTGTGGGTCAATTCCAGAAATTTTTCTCCACCATTTCCCTTCTGTAACTTGCTCTGACTCAGGTGGCATTAGGGAAGAAGCACTGAGATCCCTTTTTCCTGCTCTGCCATCCTTTCAGCCCCAGACACTAAGAAGAACTCTGGCAGACAGAGCTTCATTTCCACCTGGTTGGAACAAGCCAAGATTTGGCGTCAACTCCCAGGAAAGGAATTTTTAAGGGCTAGAACTCTTGAAGAAGGGTAAGAAACTTCTCTTTGGGAATTCCCCCTCTGAATTCCATGTCTGTGTTTTACACACTGATGGAGAATAGATTCAAACTGTCCCTGCCCTCTCAGTGCAACAGGAACCAGAGTTCTGACAATTCACCACCACCCTCCTGTGCTCACGGCCTGTTGTTTGCTCAGACTGCACATGCTGGACCCCAGCCTGCCTTTATTTTGGTCTTTTTTCTTCCTGTTGGGATGAAAAATGAAGAAGAGGGACCTTGTTTAGGGACAGCATGTTCTCTAAAGCGAGTCCAACAGCTCCTTGTTGGAGCACTTTCACTCCTGCCGTGTTTAGGCAGTGTCACTGCTCTCCATGACAAACGACTCTGGGATGGTTTGCCCTTTCATCCTCTCCCCAGTGGCTGCACTCTGTACACACTGGAGAGTGGATTTTGGGAGTGTTTTCTGCTCTGTTTGCATTATTTAAATACAAATATGGTGCTTCAAAGAGAAGGCTACATAAAAAAAGAGGTTTTTTTCTGGTTTTCTAAGGGTGTACAGAAGGCTCAGGCTGGTCCTGGGGCTGCAGCGTTGACTGTACAGGGAAGTTTTACTCTTTTAGATAAAACTTCAGATTAAACCTTTGTCATGTGCACTCACTTCCTAACAGCAGCTCCATTATTACATCTAAAACTTCACCTTTTTGTTCTTTCCTCTATCTTGACCCACACTGGCTGTAAATCAAACACTTGTGAAGTCAGCGAAGTGATGCCGCAGCCCTCCAGTTTTCTTTGCTCTTCCCACAAAGGGACGTGAAACTGGGATTTGCTTTGTAAAATTCCGTGTATTCACTCTTCCCAAGCAGGTTTTCTCTGGTCATTACTCGTGTGAGAAATCTGGTATCATCCTCTCACTGCATCTTAATTTATGTCAAAAAACCTAAGATTTGGGACAGAAACACAGAATCCATCAGGTTGGAAGAGGGTCTTTGAGATTGAGTTCAACCTTCTGTGGACATGAGCAGCTTTTCCTGAGCCCTGGACATTTCAACATAGAGATATTTGCGGATTGGGATGTCTCAGAACTATTCTGAGTGTGAGTGTCCCCTAACCAAGGCTGATGCAGGAATATTTCTCTGTTGGAGTTCAGGAATATTTATCTGTTGGAGTTCTGGAATATTTATCTGTTGGAGTTCAGGATTTGCTGCATAAAAACCCCAACTGGGTAAAAATAGTCACTTTTTGCACTATAAAGTCCTTGTATCTTGGAAGGAAAATGAAGTATGCTTGTCTTTTTTTTTTTTTATTTCTTCCTTTAGGCCAACGGAGCCTGATCTCCCAGATCTCATCAAAAGCCACCTGCACATGGCAGTGACACGGGGGCAGGAGGCAGAATGAGGGGGAGCAGTGTTCAAACAATGTCAACTTCATTTCACAGAAGGAAACAACCAGTGGAAAAAGCAAAAGCAATGAGCTTTAATAGCTTTTAATATGTTTTTAAACATTTCCATCGCCCCTCTACATTTTCAGACACGGCTTGGCAATAAATCAAAGCAAAAGCAAACACTCATCTGAGCTGGTCATTAGGGTGAGACGGGAATTAAACATTGAAGAGGGGGAAAATAGAGAGTTTACATCAGAGAAGTTAAGGAGCAGACAGACAAAAGGCCTGGGAGCAGCAGGGGGATGCATCCTGCTCTCATTTGGGCCTGACCAGCAGCCAGGATGAGAGCTGGGAACGTGCTGCCTGTGGGAGGCTGCAGCAGGCACAGGAACTGCAGGGCTTGGCTGGTTTGCTCCATGGTGGGAGACCTGTGGTGCTGCTTAGACTCAGGTTTTGAAGTCAAGACTCTTAAAGCCCCTGCAGAAACCTTTTGCTGCCTGAGATTTGCTTTCACCCCCTGAAGGGTGAAAATGAGCAGGATTCAGGGCATCTCCTCTTTGCTCTTCCTGCATTTGCTCTGCTGCTCCTCCACTGGTGCTGCTCAGACCTCAGTGCTCAGGGCTGTTGTCTCTCTTGCTTTCTGCAGGGGAGGATTTTAGGTCTGCACGTGTCCCCTGTTTTAGTTCAGTGTACAAAATCAGTTCTGTGTGACCCTTTAGGTTTAGCAAGATGAGAAACCATGACGATTTAAGTTACAGGGTATTTTCAGAAGGTTGAAGTGTCACTCAGCAGTAACTTTCCGGGCACTGTCCTTGTCTTGAGAGCCCAATTCTTCTTTGACAGCCCATCTCCATGATTTCATTTAACAGCTTCTGTGTCTTCAGTAGCCGAATGGTCCTTTCTGGTCCTTGGCAGCTCTTCCCCAGCACAGATCCATGAACCAGTTGGATGCACTTACAAAAGTTGATAAGAGGTGATGAAGAGGAGCAGGCCAATCATCTACACTTCTTACTTTTCTTCTTAACAACCCCATGTGATAATCTCCACCTTTGGAAGGATTTTTGAGAATGTGGAATGAGAGAGAAGATGTGTCCAGGGCCTAGACAGGATGGGCAGAACGTACCAGAGACTTGAGTCTCTACTAAAGCAGCTCTGGAGATGTAAATTAGGCTAAGCCAGGTCAGCCAAGCTCCTGCTCATTATGATTCTCAAGAATCAACGCTGTTAATTAGTCTGCCTCTATATGTTCTTGCAGCACTGGCAGGCTGGGCTCTGGTGGGCTCACCAGTGTTACTTTGCTCATCCTTTGTGGAATCCCCTCTCCAAGGAAGTGTCTTCCCTTCCAAGGGCAGACGATTGGGATGTCTCTGCTGTCACAGTGGAGCAGCATCTTCACGTCACACTGTCCTCAGCAAGCTCAGAAGCTCTCCAGGCTCCCACCAAAGCTGTGCATCTCCCCAGGTCCCATCCAGAGGGGCCTGTGCTGACCCTTCCCTGCTCAGAACCACCTGGGCCACTGTGGGAGTGTCAGGGGAAAGGCACTCCCTGGTTTTATTGGAGCTGCATTTCAGACTGATGAAAGCTTTGTTTCCCAGATTGGAAAAATATAAAACCCCTGGGGTTTCCAGCCACAGCCGGGGCTATATTTAGAAAGTCTTAAATCACTGCAAGCTCTGGGTCTGCAGGGGTTGTTATAGAGCGTGTGTGTGTATTTATACATGTGTGTGTTTGGGGTTTATTGTGGAAGATCAGTCAACTGGGATTTTGTGGGCCTGCTCGGCAATGATGGAGCAATTAAAGTGCATTTTGAGGACTGGTGGGGGGAAAGAAACGCTGAGAGCTAAGAGGAGAAGAAATGGAGGAGGTTAGGGAGTTACTGAGAATAACTTCACTAATCCCTCTTGCCTTGCTGCTCTCGCAAACCTCAGCCTTTACCTCACAAAGGTGGAAGGCAGCCAAGGGAAAGAATCTCATTAAGATTACACCAAGCCCTCCAGTCTTTGCTGGAATGCATTAAAAGCCAGAAGAGCACCCAGACCGCCCTGGAAGGTTCTAAGCGGTGCCTGCAGTGACTCAGCCAGGAAGATTCCCCCATTGTCCCATAATTTCCAGGCTGCCAGACAAGTGAGGGCTTTGCAGGATCTGAGTGTGTGTACCTACACGTGTGTGTGCCCTAGCAACAGGATCCATCCTGCTTTCAGGGCTCCCATGTCAGCCAGCTCCAGTAGGTGCAGTAATCAGCACTGACAAGAAATACCAGAGTCACTCCCAGCACTGCCAGCTGAAATCCTCAGTTTAAAGTCCCCTGATTTTGGAAATTTGCCTTCCTTCTCTGAAGTTTTGAATCTGGCTTCCTATAATTAGGTGAGAGAGTGAGAATCTATTTTTCTTTCCAGGCTCATGATTTTTCAGCCAGGTTCCCTCCTCTGGGGAGGGAGCTTCCCCGAGTGCCTTCCCCTTCTGCCAAGCGCAGATATTGGAGTGTACAACCCCGAATTAGCATCTGCTTGTGTTTATGTGTGTGCTTTGTCTGTCTGGCCGTGTCCACTGGAGGTAAACACACAACTCCCACACATCTGTGAGCAGTGTCCCCTGCAGGGCCCGCCAAGGCCGCAGTGGAACATCGGGACACTAGGGAAGAACATGTGCTGCCGTGGAAATCTGACTTACCGGACATGCTGGAACAGCACGTAGGTGTGTGGGGAAATAGAGTTTTCCAGCAGTAGGGAGGCTTGTGGGAAAAAGAGTGGAGTTCAAACTTCAGTTTGGATCTGACTCTGCTGGGATGTGATTCATTTACTACAAAAGTCACTGCTGGAGGTAGAGGAAATGGATGAATTCCGTGCCAGGCTGTTCCATTTTCATCTCCATCAAGGAGCTGGTTTGATTTTTAGGTTCATCTTTTTGCTTTCAGATACCAACCCAGAGCCAGCTCAGGACAGCCGCTTTTGAAGATCACTTGTCAGGGGAACCTGAGCAGTGAAGGTGCTGCAGGTGCTGCTGTGGGTGCAGAAACTCTGAAGAGAATTTGCACAGCTTCAGCAGTGAGCACACATAAACCATGGAATGGCTTGGGCTGGAAAGGACTTTACAGCTCATCTCATTGCCATGGGCAGGGACACCTCCCACTGTCCCAGGCTGCTCCAACCCCAGTGTCCATCCTGGCCTTGGACACTGCCAGGGATCCAGGGGCAGCCACAGCTGCTCTGGGCACCCTGTGCCAGGGCCTGCCCACCCTCACAGGGAACAATTCCTGCCCAGTCTCCCTTCCAGCCCTGCCCTCTGACAGTGGGAAGCCATTCCCTGTGTCCTGTCCCTCCATCCCTTGTCCCCATTCCCTCTCCAGCTCTCCTGGAGCCTCTTTAGGCCCTGGAAGGTGCTCTGAGGTGTCCCTGGAGCCTTCTCCTCTCCAGGTGAACACTCCCAGCTCTCCCAGCCTTTCCTCCCAGCAGAGCTGCTCCATCCCTCTGATCCCCCTGGAGCCTCCTCTGGATCTCTGCAGCAGCTCCAGGTCCTTGCTGTGCTGGCCCAGGGCTGGGGCAGCTCTGCAGGTGGGGCCTGAGCTGAGCCCAGGGGCAGAGGGGCAGAATCCCCCTCCCCTGCTGCCCAGGCTGGGGCTTAGCCCAGGGCAGGGGGCTCAGGGCTGGGGCAGGTCCAGCTCTCACCCACAGCACCCCCAGGTCCCTCTCCCAGGGCTGCTCCCTCTGCTCAGCCCAGCCTGGATTGATCCTGGGGCTTGTCCTGGCCCAGGGGCAGCTCCAGCAGGTGAAACCTCCCGAGGTTCCCATGGGCCGCTCCTTGAACTTGTCCAGGTCCCTCTGGACATTGTGACTGATGAGAGGAACAAACACATCATTAGCAGAAAGCTCTTCTGATGTGTGGCCGGCGAGTTCCGTGTCCAAACATTTCTCTCAGGTTTGGAATTTTTGTGTCCTCGCCGGCGAGAGTTTTGCTGCAATATCCCGAATATTTCGTATGTGCTGCTGCTGAGCTTGGCTCCTGGCACGGGAAACTGTGACAAGCTCTTGCCTCAGCCACGCATAGCCAGACAATTAGCAGGAAGGCAGAGGGAGGGGAAGGAATAGGTGTGCTGAGCCCTGGAGCTTTCCCTGCCGCATTCACAGCGCGTCCTTCCCTTAGCAACGGGGCATTTACAAACACGGAGTCGCCCTGTGTTTGTTAAGGTATCACCTCTAGCTGAGGCTTGTCTCCTGAATTAATGATTTGCCTTTTTTTGTTGTTTATTTTGCACGTGCCAGGGGTGTGAGTCAGCGCTGTGCAGTCAGGTTCTCCCCGGGCTGGTTCTGATTAGAGCTGAGTGATGGAGCAGAGCCTGGAGCGGCTCCAGCTGGATTCCACCACGTCTCGACTTCCACGTAGTTAAAAATCCCAGACCCAGTGGTTTAGTTTATTGCAGTGGACTTTCACCTTGGCTTTGGAGCTTCTATACCTCCCTAGCCAGGATGAAAACTGGAGGCCAGGTTTCCCCATGCCTCTGCTAATACATACTTAAAGTCGAATTAATTACTGTGATTCATTTCAGAGTTAAGTGCACTATATAACAGGAATATTATTACTAGTTACAGTAATACCACAGACTGCTTCTTTTCAGAAACTCATGATTTGTATGAGTTCATTAATGGGCACTGTCTACCCATAAGATTACGGTTCTTCTAAAACAGTTGGACTCACGTTAGAAGTTCCTAATATCAGACGTATCAGATGTTATTACAGTAAAATGATCTGTTCTGAGACATTGGGAGATACTGAACAAATTGATTCCATCCATTTCCTCCCCTAAAATTTTGACTCTGCTTTTTATGCGGCTCATCAACAGACTCACTGTGGCTGCAGACTGAAGTTTTTTAAAACACACCAGCAAAAAACAAAAAAAGTCCTCTTTGTTTGTTCTACCTAGAAATTGATACCCCCCATTTGTGTGTTTAAACTACCTTTAGAAACCTCTTAGATGTTGAAAAAGCATGTTTAACAAGCATAAGGTTCATTTGAATAAAGAAACTTGAGATTCAGACAGAATTGATGTTTTAAGAGTTTAAAACTTAGACATAAATCAGAAGCTGCATTTAAAACAGAATTCCAAGGCAGATCATGACAATCTGAGATCAAAAACCAATCTGAGATCAAAGCCAGTACTAGTGTTAGTTACAAATTTTGGTTTTGCTAGACCAGTGCTGGTCTTCTCCTGCTTTGGATGAGCCCAATCTTTCAGGGGAGAGCCTCCCTGCCTTGGTTATCACTCCTCCCTCTGATTTCTTGCTGCGTAAATGACAAGGTCACTGGGAGTCTGTTTTTTGGAGGGTGTTCCTGACACATAAAACTCTCCTCTGCCAGCTCAGTGCTCCCTGTTCCATCTAAAACACTTCAGAGAAGGGTATTCCCCACTGATGCCCTGAAAACCTGATACCCACTGGTTGATGTCTGATGTCTCTGGGTTTAAAAGTTTTAAAAGCTTGTGGTGAGACTTTTAAACATTTTATACCATTGTGAATGCAGGAGAAAAGTATATTCGCTTTGTAAATCCTACCAATGCTCCAAGGGCTTCTCTCCTCTGCAGAGAGGATGACATTGAGCCATGTGGAATTGCTGGGAAGAAATCCTTCACACATCTGTAAGGTGTGGAGATTAAAAGGAGGAAATTCCATTGAACTCTAGTCGGAATTTTTTTGTTTGTGACCTTGGGCTAGAATTTCCCCTTGAAAACAGACAAATTTCTTCAATTCCTGTGCACTTCATCTTCAGAGTCAGTGTTAAATTTTGATAGGGCAGGTGATGGCCCAGTTTAGTTGTTATCATATAATGAGACACCAGAAATACATTACCCAGTCACTCTGAGGATTTTAGATATTTAGAACTCCAATGTATCTTTTCCTTCCTGCTTTATAGAAGCAGTTTGGAGATGGTTTTTCCTTGGAAATCACGTGGAAAGCAGAGATTCTCCTCTGGAAAAGGAAGCACAGCTGTGAACCCTCCTGTCACAGGAGTACACGGCGGTGTGGAACGCAGAGGGAACAAACACAGCAATTTAAACCCAAACTGGGAGAGCCCAGCAGCGCTCCAGCCCTGCAACATCAGGATTTCTGAGCTCTCTATTCCACTTGTCAGAGTCAACTGGTGCAAAACCACATGGGACTTCTTTTAGAGCTGGCAAAATACATTTCGTTTAATAACTAATAACTCAAAATAGCAGGAGTTTAAAGGCATTTCCATAATTTTAGTTCCTAATGTGTGTCCTGCTGATTTTGATTTTTTTTTCTAAGAAAAAAAAAATCTAAGTTTTCCTTAGAATTGAATGTAATTATTATATCTGAGATGAAGCTTTTTTTGCTATTTAGAGCCATGAAGATATGCCCAGAGCCATTCCACTGGAGCAATCAGGGTCACTCAGCTGTTGTGGATCAAAAAAAGAAACAACTAAAGAACGACCTCCAAGGAGCTGCCATTCTCCAGATAAAAGAAATGCTGGAACCTCTGAAAGACAAAAGTAGTTTGGAGGTAGAAATTTGAAACAACTGAGTGAAGTTGATGAATTTTCAGGACCTTTTGTCTCTGTCCGTGTGTGCAGTTCTAATAATGTCCCTGAGTCTGTCACTCCCTCCCAACTCTTGTCACAGTAATGCCACCAGCAGCTCCAAAACTCGACTTCTGTAACCCCAGGCTGTGCTTTACTGTCCTGACAAACTGGAAAATGTGTTCTGCAGCCCCTCAGAGCATTGGCACGATGACTAACGGCAAAATATTTTGTAGCACTTGAACAGTTTTCCCCAGGCAGCAAAGATTTGTTTATATGGGGGGTTTGTTTGTTTGTTTTGGTGTTGCTCTTGTGGGATTTTTTTATTCCTTTTGTAGGTAAATCAGGATTTTTTTTTCTTTTAAATGAGGATAAAATGCCATTGTGCCAAATGACAACAAATTTTCTTATTCCACAGAGTTTACAGTGTGGCTGAAAGGCCTGCATTCCTAATTTCTAGGAATTATTTACACCCATGACTGTTGTAGTTTCTTTTTTTTTAACTCCTGTCTAATTTTGTGGCTTAAGTCAATATATCAAGGACATCAAGCTTGGATCATAATGGATCTTTAATTAGTGTTCTAAAAAGTTGGCATCCAAATCATCATAAAATGGCTTCTGGGAGCTGTGGCCCTTCAGAAAATCCTGGAATCATTTAGGTTGGAAGAGATTTCCAAGATCATTGAATTCAACCATGCCTGGCTTTGAAGCAGCTGCTGGGTTTAGAAAAATCAAGTCCAATGTTTGGACATAGACAAATGTCTTAGTGCAGCAGGAGACAGAGATAAAAGTAGAATTTTGGGAGGAAGAGATGAGATGGGGAGAAGAAAAGCCATTTGTTTATTTTTACAGAGGACAGGGATCAGCTATTTTGAGTCCTGCATAGTTCAGTCAGAAGCTGTTGTTGTGTAATAAATATAAATGTGCAGTTTCCGAGGGGAATCTTCACTGGAAGTTCTTAGGCTGGAGTTTGATGCTCTGGGGTTTTGCCCTGGATGCCACAGGATTTCTTCTCCAGGGAAAAACAACGACGAAAAAAGCAAACAACTCCCCCACCCCCCTAAAACAGAGAAGGCAAATTTAAAAAGCCCCACAGGAATAACTATTTACAGTGGGGGTTTTTTCTACCACAAAGTTATTTATGCCACTGCTAGAGATGTCCTCAAGCCCTGAAGGCCTGTAAAGAGCAATAAAAGTTGATCTTTGTTTTTGACAACGTTGTTTGGCCATTTTTAGGCCCTTTTGGCAAATGCAGCTTTGCTGCCTGGGCAGCACAAGCAGCGCCCAAGTCAGGAGGACACTGAAAGAAACCCAAAAATACTTTGTGTGTGTGAGGTCCTGGAGATTGTGTGGCCATAACCACAAACGTTATCTTGAGAGGGTTCATTTTCCCAGTCAAAACTAATTTGGGATGAAGTAAATGCAGCGATTTCAGTGGTGTAGATAAAGCCCCATAAAACTCCTCACTTCTGGGTGAGAAGCTGCTGTTTGTCAGAAGATAACTGCCTTGGCTTCCAGTTGATCTCTTGCCTGTGGAAAAACAATTATTGTTGTTGGCTTCCCAGCTCCCCTCCTGCTGTGAGGCAGCACACCCAGCACAGACTCTGGGATTTGTCTGCCCCATTATCTGGTGAGTAATTAGTGTGGGAAATGAACCAGCAGGAGGAGGAGGGGGCTAATTAGAGAAATTAAACAAGTATCTGTGTTTAGAGAGGTGGTGAAAACCTAACTGATGAAAGAGGCTTTGGAAATATTTAGGTGGTGTGGAGAGAGGGATCTACTATGACTCTTATGAAGGAAAGTAAAGACAAAAAAAAAATCTGAACATACAGAATTTCAGTGGGGCTTTGCTCCTTCACAGCACCCACCGTCCTGACCTCTGAACCTGGACAGAAATTCTTGTCTAACACTGCACAACTCCTTTTACTGTAAGAATTCTCAGCCATTCCAAGTGTGTGGGACTGTCTGGGATACAGCGAGATCTTCAGAATTGATAATCAAACCGTTTTCCTCATCTCTGGGACTCTGATCCTCATTGTAAAGTTCAAGTAAAAGAAAAAAAATCTCAACAGATTTACAAATGTGCCACATCTATGATATGTCAAACAGGTGACGTAACCAACTCCAGTCCTTCCTGATCTGCGTCTGTATATATACAACTAGAAATAGTCTTACACCTGAGAAACCTTTGTTTTTTGGGGTTTTTTTACTGAGAAACCCTTGTTTTTCCTAAAGGTGTATTCTTAGAGAAGAGAGAAGAATCAGTTTCAATGGCATTTCACACCAATTTTTTTTTTTTTCATTGAAACACTTCAGACAACCTCTGTATGATGCTGGGATATTTTGCTATTTCCTTTTTTTTTTTTTCATGGCATTGCAAGGTTTATTTCTGCAGAGACAGATGTTCAGGTGGTGCAGTAATGAGAGGGTAAAATGGCTGGAGAAAGAGAATTTAATGAAATTAGGTGCAAATGTAACCTGCCAGATCACAGATGTCTTCATCCCAGCCATTAGCATGTGGTTACCGCAGCAGGAGCTCTGTTTTCTTTGGTGAGGAAAAACTCACTACAATCCTTATTTCGTTTCTTCTGAGATTCTGATTTCTGCGATTCAAGCCTCTGAAGGAGCTTCTGTCTTTCAGGATCTACTCCTTGTGTTTAAAGCCCTTTAAGTGGTGCCAAGGAACATCGAGGAACAGGAAAAAAGACAAGGGGATCCTGTTGTGCTCAGTTGCTGGCACTGTGTGATGATGTGATGGTTAAAGAGAAACCCCTCAGCAGCGTGTGGAGCCTGTGGATCCACTCAGCTGTTAATTCAAATCACATTGAAAACAGGCTCTTAGCAGTTGTGATATAAGAACATATAAAACCCAGCTTAAAGGCAGAGTTCAGAGAAATCATTTGGACTACACAGGGTTTGGCCGGCAAACAGGGAAATAATTAGGAACAAGCTGTTTCTCTCCTATTTTTATCGCTGGGAGCAGATGTGAATTTTCCGTGAATGGTTTCAATGAATCTTTTTCTCAAGCCACAGTTGCTGCAGTGTCAAAGTGGTTGTGCTTGGTCGGCCTCCCGGTGCTTCCACTGGAGTGAACAGAAGTACAGTTTAAAGCTGCCTTGTGTATCTGCCTGAGATGATTTTCCATCCTGGAGTTTTGGGTTTTGCTCGTCTTTAGTCCAACAGATGTTTCAGCTGTAGAGCAAAACTTTAAAGATTTCTCCCAACATGGAATGAAAACAATTTAGGGTTTCAAGCCAATTAATGAAATTCCTTGTTTTCAGTTAAATCGTGATGCTTGTGATTAGATTCAGTGAGACCTTTGGTAAATTGGGTGTTTCCATAACTACTTCTACATCGTGAACAGCAGTTGAAAATCTGGATTGGTTTAATTTCTGCTTTCCTCACGCTGAAGATGCATCAGACAATTTCATTTGTTACTGATGCTCTTATGGCCCTTGAGGCATCACCTCAAGTGCCACATGGTAAAGCTGACACAGATAAATTTGACACTGAAAGAACATCCTGATGCTGTGAGTGATTCCCTGCCCTCACAATCTCTGCAGGACTGGGGGGAAATGGGAATTTTAGATGCCCTGGGTCGGTTTGGGGCATGGATGAAGCTCCAAGGTTCGGTTTCACTTTTGGTCATGAGTCCCAGGAATCCCTTTGAGATATCACAGGAGGAAAGATGGATTTTGTCTCAACCCAGCAGTTTCTGTGTGGCCAAACGTTGGGATTCAGCTGGTTTAAAACTGAGGTAGACTGAACACACAACTCTGTGTCACGGGGAGCGCAGGCCAACGTTTGTTAACGAAAATTAACGAAGACTGACGGGGATTGATGAATACTGATGAAAATTGATGAAGATCGATGAAGACTGAAGATTAACGAAGACTGATGAAGATTAACGAAGGCTGACGAAGGTTAACCGAGCCCCCGCGCCCCGTGTGCGCTGCCGGGAGCCGCGCTCGGCGTTTCAGCACCGCGGACAGCGCCCGTGGCCCGCAGCGCTCGGGGCCGCCGCCGCCTCCGCCCGTCCCCTCCGCAGCCCCCGCTCGGCCCTCCCCGCACAGCACGCCCCGTTTCCTACTCTCTTGACGAGATTTAGGGACGATTTACGTTGTCTGGTGAACCCAAGGTCTCATTTTTTTCTCCTGAACCTGGCAGCGATTTCACGCTGAAGGTGGGAACTGCGGGTTGGCAATTCCCTCGGAGCGCAGCTGGAAGGCGCAGCGAGGTTGGTGTCCAGGTTTTCTCCCGGGTCAAGTGACAGGATGAGGGGCAATGGCCTCAAGCTCCACCAGGAGAGATTGAGATTGGATATAAGGAA
The DNA here is from genome assembly GCA_008694505.1 of Cyanoderma ruficeps. Lineage (NCBI taxonomy): Eukaryota > Metazoa > Chordata > Aves > Passeriformes > Timaliidae > Cyanoderma > Cyanoderma ruficeps. Next base: position 8,219,529 of record VZDJ01000051.1, read on the forward strand.
AAGCTTCGTTGGAAGAGTGGTCAGGTATTGCAACAGGCTGCCCAGGAAAGTGGTGGAATCACCATCCCTGGAAATGTTAAAAATCCCACATGGATGTGGCACTTGGACCTACGGCTTAATGGTGAACATGGCAGTGCTGGGTTGACAGCTGAACTCCATTTTAGATGTCTTTTCCAACCTAAAGGATTCTATGATTTAGGGAAAGGGATATAGGTAGAAGAATGGACATTCTTCAGGGTGTAAAACCTTTTTGGTAAAGAGTTCATCTGCAGGGCCAGTTCATGAAGTAAAAAGGTTCATGTACAGATGGACTGACCTGCAGAGCTTGTCTTCTGTGGAATTAACCTCATCTCCATTTAGCTGTTTCAAGGAGCCACGTGCTAACAGCTGTGGAGTAATTTGGGGTTGTTCATGACTAATTCCTGAATTGACCCATGAGAAATGTAAGCTCCTTGTTTAAAAATTACTGGTCCTATGGCAAAGCTCCTCATTATAGTCCTGAATATTCTCTGTATCCATGAATCCAGCCCTTTGTTTGAAGCTCTTCCTCTGAATGGGAAAAATTAAGGATTTATCTATGGAAAAAATGACTGGGATATGTAAAATGTTTTGGTTGGGAGTGGAAGGACTTCAGCTTGCTCTGAAGACAAATCCTTGCAGTATTTAGTGGTAAAATCCTACTGCTCAGTGGCTTTGGGTAAATTGTGACCAGCTGGGCTGAAATGCAGCCTGAGGAACCAGTCAGAGCCTCCCACTAAACAAGGAGTGTCCTGATAATCAGAGTTTGTCATAATTCTGTTGTTCCATATGCCAATTCTGCATTCATGTGCTTCCCAATTTATCAGTGGCCTGGTACTACACAGAATTCCACATATTACCACGTTTGGGGGTTCACCAGCCCCAGCTGCAGAGTATTTTTGCTTCAGTAGAGAAGTTCCAGCCCTTCTTTATGCCTCACTCTTCCAAAGCAGTCATTTCCTTCAGCACTGCAGTCCCAGCTTTTGTGTGGCTGCTTCATGTGTGGCCTCTTTTGGAAAACAACACAGCCAAAAGGTTATAATTCACTTTCAGGTATACCCATGTCCCTGTTTTGTACTGAAGTTGTGGGCTTTGGCTTATTTTTCATTAACTCTCCGACTTTTTCTTTGTCTTCTTTGGCAGCAAAAGGGAAATGCTTGCTGTGAAAACGAATCTTGATTTTTAGGTCCAATTTTTTTCTCTTGTGTTCCAGGACATGATGTTCCAAAATTATGAGGTTTTGGTTCTCTTTCATTCATTTTAATCACCAACACATGTCACTTTCCCCATGAAATTCTACTAAAAAATTGTAATGGGCTTGTTTTGCCATTTGGTGGCAAAATAAATAAAATGTGGCTGTTGGATGCAGCCGGCAACCAGCACAAGAGGGAGACTAATTCCATCAACTCTTCCCTATTGTTGGAGCTTCTTCAAACCTATTCCAGAACAATTTGGACACAATCCCGTGCCAAGTGCTCTGGGATGACCCTGCTGGGGCAGGAATGTGGGACCAAATGTCCTCCTGTGGTCCCTTCCAGCCTGTCCCATCCCAGGATTCTGTGACTCTGTGGTGCAGAGCTGGGATCTCCTCACACACAGCCAGGGCACAGCTCAGGGACATCTCGGGGGGGGTCTGGTCCAGCACACAAGTGGGGAAAAGCTAAAACTCATGGTGTATTTTGAAGAGGTAAACTGAGGCACCGATGGGGGATTTCGACAACGGCCAATGGTGGTAATTCAATACTATGGTTTTTACAAAAATAATTACATTTTTAATACAGATTTGTGACTTAGAATCCATGTGTGACTTTGGTTTCTTAAACTGAATGCTGACTTCTGGATTCCTGCGTGGGCCTGATATTCCTGGGTCTGAGAGATTTCAGCCTGCCAGCAGCTGATAACTTTTTCCCAAGGAAAAATTTCTCAAGAAAGCTTCTTCTCAAAACAATCTTGGCAAACAACTCTCCTTTCTCAAAACAATCTTTCTCCGGGGGGTGTTTGGCTGTTTCTCTGGTTTAACCCATGGGATCAGAGAGGTGTCGTTCCTATTCACCAACCATGTTCAGTCTGTATGGGAACACCTTACAAAAGGCAGTAAGAATTGGACAATAAAGCCTTTTTTCTATGCTCTTTGCCTTCTGAAATATTTGGAGTCTCTCTTTCATGTCCTACAGCGACATTCCTGTTCCTTCCTGCGCTCCTGGTGATCCTGCACTTGGACAAGGAGAATGGAGCCCAACCTTTGTGTGTCTGCTTTAATTCCAGCCTCACCAGCAGCCCTCCTGCTCCCTCTGTCCAGCCTGACACATTCCTGTATCCCAGCAATCTCCAGGTGCCCTGCAGGCTCCAGGGCAAACCCAGTGCGGTTGCAGAAGGGGAAACTTCAATTAAAAAGCCTGAAGCAAAAAAATCCCGAAGCAAAAAAATCCTGAAGCAAAAAAATTCTTCACTCCTACGGGCTGGAAAGCAGGAAAGGAAATGAAATTTAGCTCGAGTTCCTTGTGGTTTCTTGTTTTTCGTGCAGGGAGATGCACTCAGGCAGCTGAGCTGGCACTGGGGATTTGCTGCCAGGTAAGAAGCCCAGGGGCTGGCCAGGTGCCATGGGAGCTGGCTGTGTTGGATTTGGCCACAGCAGCAGAAAATTGTGTGTTCCAGGCAGGGGAAAAAAAAAAAAAAGCTGACCAAACATCTTCTGGTGCGAGGTGATTGAAATCACTGGCATTAGGCACAGGATGAACTGGAAGCAAATTTAGAATATGTGAATTATTTGAGCTGGAAGTTTGTGAATGCTGAGCCGATGTTAATGTGTCAGCCCAAATCCCTCCTAAGGTAGGCAAGTATTACTTGCTGTCTTCATTTCACTGACTGGAAAATTGAAATTTCAAGGGCTTCAACCTCCGTAATCTTGATATAAACTGGAACTAATTCTGTTTTTGTGGTGTTGCTCCTTATTGGTGCTGATGTAGGTGAAATTTGAAAGCAGCTTTCCCTCTCCTGCCAGGGAGAACTGGGACAGCTTACACAAGCAGATGAATCTCCAGGAAACAATGCTGTGCTACCTGTTGATATTGGCAAAAGTGCTCAAGTCTCATTCAAAATACAGAGTTTTATTCACCGCTGCTGATTCTGCCCGTGCAGCCTCTGCCTGGGTGATTACTCCTTGTCAGCTTCAGAACTTAGCAGGTCTATGAAAGCATCTGTCAGCAAATAAAAAGCCAGGCTCTGAGGAAAGTGTTTTAAAACTGCATCTGAAGCCTGCTGCAATCAGCCTGCTGGAATTTGCATTTGATTCTTTTTTTTCAGTTGCATCAGCTGGGAATATATTGTGACTGCCTGACAACTTCCCATTTACGGCAGCTGAATGGAATCCTGATGGAGAGGGGCTTTAATAGAGATGTCACCTATTCAAAGGACAGCACTTGACAAACGCTGTCAGGCCTTTTTACAACAATTATTTTGTACCAAGCTTTCTATGCAGACAAATCCCAAGGTGCTTCACATTAATCTTTCTGGTGGGGGGAAGGAGGAAGGATTGTGATTTGTTCTTGCCTTTAATCATGTGAAAGCCTTTGACATTCTGTCTCGTGATAAAAAGCCTTCTTTGAGGGGTGCCAGGAGGAGGAAAAGCTCATCCTGTGTGCAGGGCGTGGAGGAGCAATCATTTACTCCACAGTGCAGCCAGGTAGATTCTGTTGGGTTCTTTTGCCTCTGTTCTTGGTGAATAAATTATATTTGTGCTTAGAATGAACAGTGGATAGGGATATGTGACTTTCTTTCAGAGGATGAAATTATATATATATTTGCATTCATAAATTTTACTGTACATCCTGTCCTGCTTAAACACATCAAACACTTTAAAATCACTTTAAAAACAACTCAGTGGAAATGTCTATAAAAATAGAACAGAAAACAAAGCAGCAGCATCCACCAATGCTTGAAATTCAAATGTCACTTCTAATGAGGAACATACTTAGAGCCTGTAAGATCACAGTGCTCAAGATGAACAAATGAGAAAGTTTTTCTACCCAAAGCTCTGAGTTGATCCATAAAAACTCACACATAAGAGTGGTCTCAGTTGAATAAGGTGTTCTGGGCACCTCTCTGAATGCCAGCCCAGGGCCCTGGAGATATTTAGGGGCTGAATTTGCTGCTTTGAATGGTGAAAAGTTGATTAGGAACTGCTTCAGCTCAGGGTGTAGCTTTTGGGGGAAATCTCAGCAGTGCTGCTGAAGAACTCCATGGAGAAAGCAGGAAGGGGTCAGTTGTGATCAGAGAGGGAAATCACTCCAGCAGTTTTTGACCAGCTTATTTCAATCCTTTCAGTGCTTCTTGCAAATATTTGACACCTTTTTTGCCATATATAACATAACTCAATCAGAGGAGGGCTTGAGTAGCAGTAGATTCCTAATTCCTGCAGAGGCAACCAGAGAAAAGCAAAAATTACCATGTGAAATTGCTGTTATGAAGAGAAGCCTGGATTATGATTATGTTTTATTGGTATCAGCAGGGAGCTGACAGTTTCTGTGCCTCTCCCACAGGGAAGGAGAGGGTTCATTCACTGATAGACAGGGGGGCTGTGTCACCTTAACTGTGTCAGGTCGGCAGAGTTTCATTTTCCAAGGAGCTCTTTATCCAACCTGCCCTGAGACATCAAACCCTGCCACTTCACTGGACAGAATCACCTTAAACAGCAACAAGTTGTTTAATTAAGTTTAAACTTAAACTGTGTGGTGAACTCGCTTTCCCTGGAGTGACAATCCCAAGTTTTTCCAGCACAGGAGAATTGGTGGCTCAACATCTGCTGTGGCTTTGCCCTTTGAGTATGTGTAACATTGCAGTCTTAATTTTAGGATAAGGTTGTGTTTTCCTCAGAGAGACCAAAGAAGCTGGCCCTATCTCTGGAAGTGTCCAAGGCCAGGCTGGGCAGGGTTTGGAGCAACCTGGGATAGCTGAAAGTGTCCCTGCCCATGGCACTGGATGACATTTAAGGTCCTTTCCAGCCCAAACAATTCCATGATTCTATGAGGATGTGTTCCTAAAACTTCATTTTGTCTTTAAATTAACATTCCAGTGCTTGGCAGCTAAAGAGTTTATTTAGCAGTTGTTGTGCCTACAAAACCCCTGAGCTCCCATCCGAAGTCAGAGCAATCGCAGGTTGTTCAGATTTGTGTCAAATCAGTGTAAAAATCAGCTTTAGTGCCAGGATGCTGCAGGATTAGCTGAGATGTGAGTTTGGTGTCAGTGAGAATGTGATCCAGAGGAGGAGCTGGAGCTGATGTAACAAGCCACTAGAAAGCTGTTAATTCATTGATGTATTTTATTGTAAAACCCCATCCAGTTCCTGACTGATCCCACACTGAGGGTGTGGACAGGGCCCCCGCCATGATCTGCTGGAGCTGAACCTGCTGACCCCAACTAAAGGCAGAACAGGAGAAATCCCTGATTATTATTACCACTCAAAAGGAAGCACAGTTAAAATACTGGGAGAGACATTCCAGAACTGTGTCATTTTTTTTTGTTGAGGAAAGAAGGTTGAGTAAATCTTCTGTCATTAGCATTTGATCCTATAAATATTTAAATGTCAGCCCTCCTGGGAGGAGAGCAGCTCTGCTTTCTGAAATGGGGTTATGCTAGGAAGATGATATTTAAATTTTTGCTAATGCTGTACTCTAATTTGATCTTTTTCTGCCTCGCTGATTAAATTGCCTTTCTGTAAGAAAAATAGAAATTCAGCCCACATCTCCCAACGGTTTTTGTAACAGCATTTAAAGATAATACAAAAATAATCCAAACTAAATACCAGCAATTGAAGGCTGTGGAGTTTTTCAGTGGTGTCACACTGTTTTTTTCAGCTACAGATTTTTCTTTGAGTGTGTGGAAAAAGCAGGTTTTTTATAATCTCAACTCCTCGTTTTGATGCTGAGTTGTTTTAATGAGCACAGAGCCCTTCCCTGATTATCTGTTCAGATGGGGAGAACCAACACTGTTCGGGGAACGTCTGCCTTAGGAAAGAGTTGTTACTTTCCAAACAATGTTTTGAGACTTCATTTTGTCATAGAAATTCAAATACAAAGCCAGTTATATTGGCTGAAATATTTGAAAATTTTGAAAGAAAATTTCATTCTGAAAGCAAAATTCTGTAATTGTTCATTCTGAAAGAAAAATCTTATGAGGCTCTGATGAAACCAAGTCTTTGAGGTTAAATCAATTATTGTAGCTAAGTATATTCTGTACCTTTGGACCACTGGACTCAAAAGTCCAGAATGTGTTAATTGAAGACTTTTTTCTACTTTTTCTCACTCTAAAAGTTCAGAAGATCAAATAAAAAGTTTACTGAAATCCATTTCTGGGAATGTGGATCAGTATTTTGTTTGTTTAACTTCAGTTCCTCAGCAATTATTTGGCTTTTCAATTTCTTTTTTTTTTTTTTTCCCTCTAGAAATGTCGGGATAGAGTTGTGCTGAAATAGCATCACAATGAAATAAAAGTTGCCTTTGACGACTCTCTCTTCACATGGTCCAAAGGCCTTTTCCTCCTTTCCTCTTGACCATATTTGTCCTGGAAGAACACAATCCCTTTTTGTTTTGCTGACTTGGGGGTTTTCTTGGATGTCGTGTCTGACCTTGTTTACTCAGAGAGAGGAAGAAATCCCTTTTGCTCATTCCTGATGGACAATGACTCCTGTGTGTCAGGAATTCCAGCTGAGGAGGACTGGCTGCATTACTGACCTTCATACCCTGCTGTAATTTTGTGAATTGCTGCCTTTACATTGCTGAGGCAACAGGGCTTTCCTTATTCCATTGTTTGGGCTGGGGAATGGAGGACTTAAAGGCTTTTATGCCTTCTGCAGAAAAGTTTCTGAGCAGTTCCATTTTCTCAGGCGCTTGGGATATAATACAAGAAGCAAAAAGCGAGTCTGAGCTGTTCTTAAAAGAAGAAATAGATATTTGAAGTGAAGCGGAGAATGAACTCGTGGTTGTGGAGGTCAGACACAAGTATGGGAGAGGACAGGAATTTATTTACTGTCAGTGTTAAAGATGTCAGGAATATGTATCATTAAAAAAAAAAGAAGTAAAAGGGATAAATATATAAATGGTAAAATAAAGAATCCAGATTTGGATTGGTAGTGATCGAGCCACCTTCAATGGCAGAACCCAAGAGCTGGAGAAAAGCTGCTGCAGACACCGAAAAGTAAAAGAAAAAAAATGTAAAAAATAAAAGGAAAAATGTAAAAAGCAAAAGGAGAAACATAAAAAGGATAAATATAAAAAGTAAGGCTTGAACCAAGCTTGAAAAGATAGAGAACAAAACCCACAAAATATGAGAACAGGAGGTGTGACAACGACACAATGAAGACTAAAAAATGTAACTTGAAGATGTGAACTTAATTTATTTAACTCGAACAATTAGACCCAAATTCTTGCTGCCATACATACAACAAATATTTATTACTAAGGAGGAAATCCCAAGTGCTTGGGAGTTGTAAAGCAAGACTCCCAAAGACCATCCATAGAAAACTTTCTGGAAATGTTTATTCCCATTCGAGTTGGGGAAATCTTCATTCTGATTTGTGACGTGCTGACGCAGCTGCTGATCTGCAAGGTCACTGATAATGGAGCTTTAAAGAGCAAATTTAACCTGAAATAGTCTCAATTCCAAGGCACCATCCCACTGCTGCTTCTGCCATCAGCTGTCCCACCATTTCATGAAGGTGCTGCTTTCCACGCTCTTAATTCATGGGTTGGGATGCAGAAGCAAAGGGAGAATGAAGCATTTCCAAAATGTTTGCTGATTTTTCCACGTCTTGAGTCTCAATTCTCATTTCAAGCTGAGGTTTCCATTTTGGTTGTTTCTCCTGTGAATGCTGAGCCAAGAAAAGAGCCTGAAATGACTCCAGGCAGCTGAAGGGCTCCATTCAGACCTGCCACTTGCCGTGCCCCACTCCAGAGGGGCTCCACGGTGCTTTTATACCCTTAAAATTCAAATGCTCCTGAAGAAACACCCATCTGTCTCCAGCACTGCCCTCCCTGGGGGCAGTGTCATATTTAGCAGGAAGCCTAGTGTTTATTTCTGAAGGGATCCAGCTCCTTTCACTCCTTCACTTGTTTTCTTGACTGCTTTTCAAGCACTCCACTTAATTAGGAGGATTAATACTTCTCAGTGACAGAGCCTTCCTTCCCTGTGAATGGAGTGCAATTAAAACTACCCTGTCAGGAGGAAGGGTGGTCTTTATTGCTCAGCCCGCCAGAGGAGATGTTTGAATCACGAGGTATTGTGTGACAAGTAACTTAGTCCCTTTGTTCCCCATCACGAATTCTGGATAATTATTCCCCTTTCCACCCTTTCCTTTGTGTGCCCTGTCTGCTCAGACTTTGAGTTGCTGGGAATGGAGTCACTTCCAACGTGTTTGAAGGTTCTTGAGAGGGATCTGTCACTTCCAACCTGTTTGAAGGTTCTTGAGAGGGATCTGTCACTTCCAACGTTTTTAAAGGTTCTTGACAGGGATCTGTCACTTTCAATGTGTTTAAAGGTTCTTGAGAGGGATCTGTCACTGCTGCTGCTTCTGCAAGTAACACTGAAAGCCACTCACTCCATGTTTTCTGTCCTTTTTTATTTTTCCTTTTGTTCCTCTTCCCTTCTCCTCCATATTTCAGGGAACACGTCGTTCTTCCCACAGACACCTGTTGTGTCTGGCAGATATCAGACGCTCTCAGCGTGCCATAAGCCGCTTCTTCCTCAGCTTCCCTTCACTCATCAATTTGTCACCTCTTCCTTTTTTTAAAGTGTTTTCAACCCAGGACAACTGCCTTTCCCACCATGATTGATATCCTCGATTTCAGGACAACTTTTCCCTTTATGATACTTTTTGAACATTTTAATTACAGCGGGGATTTTTGAGGAGAAACTGCCTTTTGTCTGAGTTGGTTTTTTGTTTGTTTGTTTGTTGAGGGGTTTTTTTTGTTTTTCTTTTTTGTTTTT
>VZDJ01000051.1:8228572-8267944 GCA_008694505.1 Cyanoderma ruficeps
CTTCCTTTTGGATGTTTACTGCAAAAGATCCAGTCTGGGATGCTGAAACAAGTTTATTTGTTTGGGTTGGGGTTTTGTCGTGTCAGTACCTTTACCAAAATACTCATGATCGGATTAGGAATATTTAATTCCATATCACAAGAGCAAGCAGGAATCCTTAATGTCTTACACTCCAGGTTTGGCCTGACTGTTCAGCTTCCTGCTGGTAAAAGACATTAAATTGGGTAAGAAGGACTTGAAATACTAAAAAAAAATCCGTGAAGCCGTTGTACAGCAAAAGTTCTCCAGTGCGGCAATTATTTCACACAATGTTCACTCTCGGGGACTACACTGGAATTCCATGTGGTTAAAGCAAGGGGAGTCTCCAGCAGGATGTGAAATTCCATGGAAAAGCTGTGAAGGTCCTTTTTCCATTATGGTGACGTGAGGGGAATGGATTATCCAGGACCTCTAATTACCTTTCCTGCAGCTTCAGCAAGACCTGTAACCCGGCCTTGTGGCACAAAGCTTTCTCCTTCTCCCTCCTCAATGGGCCATTGTGCTGCTCCCCTCCAGCTCCTCCTCAGCATTCCAGGGAGGTGCTGCCAGGAGGTGACAAGTGACACCGTGAGGGTGCCAATGCTCTGTCCCTTGGGGAAGGTGATGTTTGGGAGCAAACCCGGGCCAGGCTCTGTCACTGCAAGATGAGCTAATCCCTCCCCGTGCCACCACAGCCCCTGTCCTTCTCCTGCCCCCCAAAGTCAGGGGACAGGAGCTCAGGGGTTGCTGTGGCACCTGTCCTCCCCTCCTCTGGGCTGATGTGTTCTGGTTCTTACAGTGCTCTGGGACATTCCAGGAGCCACCTCTGTTCCTCTCTGTGCTCCCACAGCTAATGAGATTCAGCCCCAGGACAGGCTGGGGCAAGGGAATGTTCCTCGTTAAACCCCTGGCTGCTGAAATCAGAGCTGCCCTTCACGTCCTCCTGCTCTGCTTTCCAGAGATCTCAACCCACAGTTGCTTGGAGATTTTTAAAACCAAAACACAATCCCAAACTTGACTTGTCCTGGGTGATTATTTTTGGGTTTTTCCCATTTCTTCAGAGCAAAGTTCCTGCCTTCTGATCTCAAACCTGTTGCTCAGCCAGTGCTGAGGGTGTACATTCATTTACTGTGATACAGGACAAAAGGCTTGGGTGTTCTCAGCTTTATTTGACCTGACTTCACAGGAAATCGACTAAAGATACAAATGGCGGAGTTAAAACGAAGAATTATCTTAAATCCCCAGTGAGGTGGCTGGGAGACATTCCCTTGACTTCCTACGATCTTATTTTTACCTTTTGAATAAAGAAATAAAACAATTAACTGATTTTTCAGTGTGCACCTGTAATAAATTTATTCTTGGAATGGGGTGGATGGACAACAACGAGCAGCTGTTTATAAAACCTCCTGATAAAGGCAAAAAGGGGCTTCAGAGAGATCTCGTCCTGTGCTCCATCAGCACAAGTGCTGCTGTGAGGTTTATTATCCATCAAACACTGGGCTTGTTTAATTTTTGTGGTTTTAGGGAGTTTGGAGGGATTTTTGTGGGTTTTTTTTTGTGCATCCATTGCTGCTGCTCCTCCCAGAGTGATTTCTTCCCTAAGCAGGAACAAGACCATGGTCCAAGGGCCATGGATGGCAGGTGTGGCATTTTTCTAACGACAGATTGTGTCATTGCTCAGATATTTTTTCCACCTAAGCTTTTTTTCCTCACATGATTCAAAAACTCTGAAAAATTCTCTAGGAAGACCAACATGTTTTTAAATAGAACATAAAATTTAAAATTTTCATTAGCAGTTTTCAGCTTTCTAATTGAAATCTCAGCTTTTCTCAGGAAAACAAAAACCTAATTTTAGGGAAAACTGCGAACATTTGGCACCCTGAGCTTGGAGTAATTGTGGCATTTCTCAAAATGTTCCTGCTAAATAGTCAAAGCGCAATTGCTCATTCTTATTTCTTGCTTTGGTAATGAGGAATAAGTGTGGAATAATTACTTATTTTGTGTGTCCACAAATTATACACCCAAACCTCTCAAAGTATCTCAAAATTTCTGGATAACTTAATGATCTGCTGCTAAGATTCCTCTCAGAGGAAAGCCCGTGATAAAATCAGTTTCCAGCTCCGCACGCTGCCAATCTGCTAAATTTGGCTTTGCTGGTACTGAACAACTTTTTGGTGGCAGAGATTTCCCAAAGTAGGTCAGGAAAACAAAGCGGGGATGTGAGTGGGGAGGGAGGGAATGACAAAGAGGAGCAGTATGGATTTAGCCCTGGTACATAGATTAGGTCAGTTAATTGCAGATCGTTTCACAGACCCAGTTTAAAGTGCAGGCTGATGAAGAATTGCATTGCCACTCATGGTTTAAAAAAAACCAACCTAAAATACAACTCTGTCCTGGACGTTAAAACCAGTTCATTGAGGAGAATGGTCTCACACTGAATTTCCCAATGCTGAAGTTGCTCTCAAGGATTTCCTTGATGAAATTAAGATGTTCTATGAATAAACTTTGGTAGAACAAAATTAGGACTGTGGGGTTTCTGATGGGATGGTGCCGTGCTACAGCAGAGACATCACAGAAGGTTTCCTGCTGGGAGAATTTCAGAAATCTGTTTTAGCTCCCAGTAGGAGAAAAATGGCCCAGGAGGAAATGGAGTCCATGTGGATTTCCTACCGAGATTTATTTTTACAAAATGAGAGAATTGGCTCTGGCAATGTTCTTTCTGTATTTCACAGCAAATTTGGAATTAAAAAGTGTTTTCAGGCCAGAGCTTGCAGATTTTTTTTGTTTCTTTTTTTTGTAAAGTATGGGCCGAAATGTAGAAAAGATTTCTCCCCTGATAGAGCTGTCCTTGTGTCCTTTGTAACTCTCTGAGGTGAGCACTATCCACACCTCCAGTGGGATGTGCCCAGGGACCTCTGGATTTGTTTGTGTCCCTCTATAGAACCCCAGAATGAACTAGGCTGGAAAAGACCTTTGAAATCATCAAGTGTCTTGGTTTGGGAAGACAGGGGTCTGCCCGGGAAAGCCAGAGCCTCCCTTGGAATGGAGAACGTAAACCCCCTCCCTCCGAATTATTATAATTTTGAAATTAAGGAGCTTTCAGGCAAAGCTATGGGAATAGGAATAACTGTTCTTTACTAGGAAAATTAAAAGTAAAATGTAGTAGTACAAAAAAGCAAACAAACAAACAAACAAAAAAAGAAAACACTGACAGAGTCAGAACATGACCTGACCCCGTGTTGGTCAGGGTGTTGGTGTCAGTCCAGCCCAGCCCTCCTGCAGGGACAGATGTGGTTCTGTGGGAGCAGAGATGATCCTGGAGAAGGGTCCAGTGGTGCTGGGATGGGTCTGGTCTCCCTCTGGGAATCCAGTGCAGACAGGCTGTGCTGCTGTTCTGAATCCCAGCTTTGATCCAGGTGGGAATGCTGGGCTCCTCCCCCTGGGTGGAGCCTCTCCCCAGGGGATGATGGAATTGTCTCAGCCCTGCAGTGAGCCTGGATGGCCCATGGGCAGCAGATCTCCCCTGGAGGGAGGACGGGTCCTGGAAGGGATAAAGAACTCTGCCCCAGCTGGTTTAACAGCAGATATCCCTCCCCCAAAAGTGATGAGGGACAGGTCCTGGAAGAGATAAGAACTCTGTCCTACCTGGTTTAACAGCTGCCCTTTAACAGAAGGCAGCACCCTCTCCCTCTGGAGTTCTGAGGAATGGGTTGTACCAGAGAAAAAAGAAAAAACACCTCCCACCTCCCCACCCAGTTTCAGCAGATGGCAATAGAACACACACTTTCGGAAACATCTTGCACTGCAACCCGAGACATCAAGTCAAACCTCCCACCCAACACCTCCTCATCACCCAAACCACGGCCCTGAGTGCCATGTCCAGGCTTCTTCATAGGCTTTTCCCACAGGCTGCTGGGAAGCCACGATTGGAGAGTGGAGGGAGCTTGGACTTCTTGGTGGACATGCAAGGCAAGGCGGAAGGAGTCACGCCCTGATGGCACGACTTTGGGTCTGGGCAAAGGTGCAGCTGATCCCTTTGTGGATTCCCAACGTTTGACAACATTCCCACTCCAGAGCTGCAGTGCTGTCCCACTCTCACGCTGTGTTTAACACTGCTGGACCGCTTTGTGAGCCACTCATGGGATTTATGGGATTTGGGATTTAGGGCCATAAATCTTGGGATTTATGCCCAAAACAGCTGAAGGATTGGTTTTAGAGCAGTTTGACAGATCCTGATCTCCACTGGCAAGATGGAAGCTAAGAAAAATGCTTCTTCTGCAGCACAAGGCTGAGGCCAGCTTGGAGATCTCATTTCAAAGCAAAGGAAACAGCTTTTGCTGTTCTCAGAGTACAAATGTTGTCTTTCCAAGTGCCACATGTTCGAGCTGACATCAGTCCCTGTAAATAAAATACCGAGCTGTCCAGTGAAGTGGGAGGTTCCTGCTGCTCAATTCTGCAGTGCTTCAGGAAAACAGGAGGTCAAGGTTGTGCTTGAGTCCAGCAGATCCATGAGGGTGCCCTGGGGTTGTTCCAGGTCAGCAAACTGCCTCATTGCAGGGTCAGCAGACACATCATTTCCAGCTCTAAGGCTGGAGGAAGCTGAAAGAATGAGAGAACACCAGGAGGGAGCTGGGAGAGGGGAGTGGAGAAAGACACTGGGTTGGAAGTAGAAGAAAAAAATCAAGACACTTTAATAAGGAAAAGGATGGATTTAATATAATAATTTAGCAACTATTTTCCTCTTTATTCTTTGCCTGAAGTTAGAGACCTATTTGAATCAAATTATGTCTTCAATATTTTCCATTTCTGTCTGGAATGAAACCATCCTTTGAAAAAAATATTTTGCTTCAAGTACTTGCAGTGGTTTGGTCCAAGTAAAGCAAAACAAAGTGATAAGGATGGTGTTCCTGCCTCTTTTTTAGAAGCTGGGATGTTCTGTCAGGTGTAAGATTCTGGCTCAGTTTCCTCCTCCCTGAAAAGATTCAGACCTGTCCCTCTGGCATTGCAAGCTCTAATGATGAAACTGTAACGTTTAAGCAGAAGGACACAGCTTCTTTCTGCTGGAACAGGGAAGATTCCCAGGTGGAAGAGCTGCTGAGCAGGTGAATGCAGAGGAATTTCAGGATGGGCACAGTGACCACTTCAAAGAGCAGCCTGGGCACACAGGACTGTGGGACCCCCAGACCTTTTTGTGTTTGCTTTCCCTTGAGCTGCCTGTGGGTAAATATAAAAGGGAAACAAACATTAGGAAGTCCAGGAGGGAATTTGTGTTTGCCTCTAAGCTGTTTTGGTGAAGTTCACTAAATCTTGGGATCCTTAGACTGAAGTTTTCAGTGTTCCCTAAGAGCACAGTTTGTTGGGTTTTTGTTTTTTGGGTTGGTTGTTGTTGTTGTTGTTGGGTTTTTTGTTGTTTTTTTTTTTNCTCAGAGAGGAAAGAATAATTAAAGGCAGGCAGTGCCTAAACAGGAGAAAGTCAAAGAAGGAATTTCTGTAAGAATTTGGGACTTGGCATGACAGGACCTGGCTCCAGCTGTAGCAGGTGTGTCCTCACTCAAACTATGAAATTTTGCTGTTGGCACCCGACGGTGCAAATTGACTGGTGAGAAGCCACAGTACCACACCAGCTCCTCCAGGGATTTTGGTGTGTCCTTACGTCCCACAGCTCCCAGGTTTGATGGTGATTTATTGCTGATGGGTGTGGAAACCATCCTTCTATTTCCAAATTTTCTTCTTTGGGCAGTTCTGAATGCTTTTCTTTAAGATGATGGTTTGGGAGAAGGCAGCAGAGAGCACAGGTGCCTTAAAGGCAGCAAGAAACTGAGTTCATCTGTTATCAAAATGTCTCACAGAATTTACCAAGGCTGAAAATAATGGGATGTGAAGAGCTGAAAAGTCTAAGCACAGCAAGGTGTGAGTGTGGTTTCCTGAACAAACTGCCAGCAGTCTGCAGCAGGATTATCCATTTTATCAACCTCTCCTTACAGGTGAACACCTCTAATACAGACCTCAGGCTCCTGTTACCCTCCAATTTCACTGAAATAAGATCTGGGATTAAAAAAAAACCACAAGGAATTGAGCCAGTGTAGAAGTTCAGCTGTATTTTGGCAAATTGGGCTCTCAAGTTCTGGGGAAGATAAAGCTTTTTTTTTTNTTTTTTTTTTTTTTTTTTTTGAGACCTTGGCAGAGTGGTTACCTGCACTCAGCCTCTCTGGGGACAGAGGTGACAGCAGGGGAGAAAATAAATGACATTTTAACTTCCTGCCTGGCACAGGCTGAGCCTGTCAGCCCCAGAAGATGGAGGGGTTCTGGGGCAGGGGGTTATCCAGGCCCATTCATAGCTGGAATGTAAATAGTCTGAGCCCCTAAAAGAAAATGTTATCTTGCCTTGAGTTTAAATCTCCCAGTTCAACTTCCCCTCCAGCCTCCGCTGTGTCTCTGCAGCCCGTGGGGAAATCTGGTCTGCTGTGATTCCCTTCTGTCTCTCAGCCCTCCCAAACGTTTCTCCCTCCCGTCTTTCCCTGCCCTTTGCATCCCTCCCAGCCCCGGGAAGAACAGGAGACCATTAAAGGCAGGACTACAAAGGGCCCAGTGTGCGGGGCCCTCCGGCGCTGTGCAATTACAAAGCGCAGCGCTGCAGGAACTGCTGCATCTGCTCTGCAGAGCCGAGGTCAGCGTCTGCCCGGGGATCTCTCCTTCCCTCGAGCCTTTCTTCCCTTTCTGCCACTGTTACCCAACACCTTTTCCTCCACCTCCCCTGCCACACACCATAAAATTGTTCTGTGTGTAGTCCCCATTCATTCACCTTCCTCCAGAGAATATATATTTCCCCACGGAGGCTCTGGAGAGCTGCAGCAGAGCTTTGCTGTCTTTAAACACTTTCTCTTCCCTTTCTAAGTTCCTTCCTCTCCTCTTAGAGCCCATTGAAAAGATATATATATCTATAAATATATAGATATATGTGTTCCAGCTGTTTAAATTAAGTCTATGGCATAGTTTAGTTCTTACTTAATCCAGAATTTATTAAATCATTCCTTTTTTTTTTTTTTAAACTGGTTCTGCATTGAAAACAGACAAAGAAAATCAAAGGGGCAGAGGAGGGATTCTGAAGGGCTTCCAAGAGGAAAAAAATCTCTTCCTTGTAGCTGTAGGTCTCAGCCTGGATGCTCAGTGGTCCTTGCAGAGGTTTTGCAGCATCCCAAGTTCAATGAAAGACTCAGGATTGTGTCTGGGAATGCCACAGGAAAATTTGTGATGGGCAGGGAAGGAGGCAAGGGAGGGATGGGCAGCAGTTAAAAGAAGACAATTAGACTTTTCCCTCACTTCTCCAACAAATGTTGGTCTTGGCTTTCAAATTCTCATTTCATCTGCCCAGCTTTCCATTCATCTCTTCCCTTTGAATCCTTTGGTTTAATTTGTTTTAGCTGTTTCTTTTTGCAAAAGCCATTGTGTAGGGTCAGATAAATCCAGTGAAAACTGAATAATGCATAATTTGATTGTTCTTCAAACAATAAACAGGAATTGTGTTTGTTTTGGCAGCAAGAAGGAAAGGTCTTCAATGGCCACAAATTCATAAAGAAAAACAGTTATGCACATAGAAATGAGATGGGTTTTATCTCCACTCAAGACTCTGGGAATTGAATTGGAATATTCTGTACCCAAGCCCTGCTTTGCTGTGTGTGCTATTGCCCATCACGAGGGGATGGCTGAAGGAAGGAGAGGATTTGGGGGTGTCTGGCTTTTCCTCATCCCCCCTGATTAAACTCCAGGTGTCAAAAAGCAGCTGTGACCTTTAACTTGCTCTTTATAAAGTTCAAGTTCAATTCTTCTGATGTTTGCTGTTCCCCAGCTGCAATAAAGCTCAGCTTGGTGTGTTGAAACAATTCAGCCTTTTAGCTTTGTAGAGCAAGAGCAGTGTGGTTGTAGGGACAAAATTGAAAGAGTTGGGTTGCTGAGGCCTGGGTTAGTCTCTGCTATACAAAAATAGATCAAAAATAATCTTACAAAGATAGTAAGATTTGCCCTGTCTCGATATTTAGAGCTTCCCTTGAGAATTTATGGCCTGAGAGAGGACCAGCCTGGAAGAGTCAGATGGAAATAACAGAAAACTGCAATGCAGAGGGGCAGAAAGTGTTCTCTGCATGTTTCAGACTGAACACCCTGCTGTGTCCTTATTTAGAAAGGACCCATAAAGCTGTGTGTGCATTTTAGCCAGCCCAGAATAGAGGGGAATCCCCTCTCTCTACAGTGGCAGCCAAATATTTTGGTGACAGTTTAACCACATATCAAGGGACAACTTTTTTCACCAGAACATTTTCCAATGTGATTGTATTGTGTTTATGTGTTGGATTTCCAGGCTGGAAACAAAATCCACGTGAGGCTGGGGTTTAATCAGTCCTGAAGGACATGAGTGAAACCACGAGCTCGGGGCCAGCAGAGACACCCAGCAACTGCTGACTTTCCCCAAATCAGGGCGTTCATGAAAGTGAGAGCAGGGGCAGAACCTTCCTAAAGAATGTTGGAGCCATGATTTGTCATTATAAATGGCTTTGAACAGCCCTTTACAGTCCTGGTGAATAAAGCTGTGTAAAAGGGGTCACTCCTGATGTGCTGCCTCGTGGTTAACTCCTGCTCACACCCGGATTCAGGAGTGCTCAGCTCCCCTCTGCTGCTGCCTCCTCCTCAGCCTCCACACAGATCCTGTCCTGGCTCCCAGAATCCCAGAATGGTTTGGGCTGGGCGAGACCTTAAATCCCATCTCATCCCACCCCTGCCATGGGCAGGGACACCTCCCCTTGTCCCAGGCTGCTCCAACCTGGCCTTGGGCACTGCCAGGGATCCAGGGGCAGCCACAGCTGCTCTGGGCACCCTGTGCCAGGGCCTGCCCACCCTGCCAGGGAACAATTCCTGCCCAATCTCCCATCCAGCCCTGCCCTCTGGCAGTTTGAAGCCATTCCATATAAGCAAATCTCTCATCCATGTGTGGCTCCTGTCGTTTGGGGGACCCCATGGAAGCCCCAGCTGCGGGTGGTTGGTGGGGACACGGAAGTGTCTGATGTAATTTGTGATCTTGCAAAGTTTGATGTGATAATTCTTTTGAAGCTGCCAAAAGCGACAGGTTTTCACCACCTCTGCTACTGCCTTTGGGAATAAATTCCACCATTCTGACTCTGAGCCCGGCTTTGAGCTTTGTCTAAACACAGATTTGTGCCCTCTTGTTAAATCCTCAAACAATTTTGCTGAACTCCCTGGAGGCTGTGTCTGATGTGCAGTAATTTACTGATGCTGAGCATGACCATGGATGGTTACAGTGCAGCTCTGTGGGAGATTTTTTTTCTGTGCATTCTTTGGCTTAATTCACAGGGCATGTCTTGGGGAAGATTTTAATTTCCACTGAATTGGAGGCGTTCTCTCAATGCCTTTCACTGTGCTAAAAATCCTCGAGCTTTAAGATCATGTTTAGCTTCTGCTTTTAACACTAAACAATATTTTGATTTGGGAGAACTTGTTGACCTCTGAGGGGAAAATGTGCAATTGTTGAACTCGGCCACATTTGCTGAATGTGCTCAAATGATATGTGGGAATTATAAAGCCCTTAAAGAGAAAAATGACAGGAGTCTCCAGAAAGGGCTATTTCCTTTCTCCCCCCTGGTGAAAGAGAGAAATAGATCTGTCTGAAGAGAAGCAGAGTCTGTCCCTATGGCTTTATGGCTGGTTTTGAGTGTCTGTTTAAACCACCTGAGTATGAATTGGCCTCTGTCTAGGAGCTGAGCAGCCCTGCTGAGGTGGCAACAAGCCTGGGGCTTGGAGGGGCATGGAAAAGGCTCTGCAGGAACATCAGCCTGGAGCAGGCTCAGGTCTAGACAGCCTTCAACTTAGAATTATAGAATTATGAAATTGTTTGGGTTGGAAGGGACCCTAAAGATCATTCCCTGCCATGGGCAGGGGCATTTTCCACTGGGCCAGGGTGCCCCAAGCCCCATCCAACATCCAGGAATGGGCAGGAGCCCTGGCTGCTTGCAGAGAGTTTAATGAGCCTGCAGAGGACACAGGTAAAGGGGGTGAGTGCTGGCCCATGTGTGGAAGAAAATCCCAGGGGCTCTCTGAGGTGTCTGCTGAGCCCCAGCACACAGAGATGCCCCAGACACAGAGCTCCAAGCAATCCTTCAACTGCAGCCTGCTGGGATTGAGAGAGGAAGGAAAGTGGGTCCCAGGTTTCAGCAATCCATTAGTGAGGAAGTGTCACATAATTCAGGCTTAGGGGTTTAGGTCGAATTTTAACTGCCTGCCTTGTCAGCTCTGGGGTTGCTCTCTGGAGGAGTGATTTAGATGGGTTTTTTCCAGGCAGCTGCTCGTGAGGAGCTGATTCCCCCTGCAAAGGTGAAAATATGAACCTGGTAAACCCCAAATATCAGACTTTGCTGTAGACAACTCAGGTACCACTGATTTTGCTCTGTTCGCTCTCTGGTCATCTGCTGGTCATCCCCTGTAAGGAAATGCTCCTGCCTCCCACACTGCCACTGGCCAACAGCTGCCTCATGTTTGGCTGATAAATTCATTTAAACAGAATCCCAAATGGCAAAGCTCGTAAATGATGGGTTCACATTTTTGATTCACGTGTAAAGAGTGGGGGCGGAAGAGGAGCTGTTGTTTTCCTTCTGCTCTTCTCGTCTGCTTTTAACCTCAAAAACCACTTGGCATGGAAAAACAATTCCCCAGAGGCTCTGAAAATAGCAAATCTGAATAAGCAGAATATTTTGCAAGTGAGATAGCACACCCACGATCTCAGCAACCCAGCGCAGAGAGGAGGAACATCAGCAGTCACCTCGGAGGAACGGAGGCATTAATCTGGGAGCAGAACACAAAGAGGAAACTCAAGCAGACACCTAAACGTGACTCATTACCGCCATTTGTCTCAATTAGCACGCTGAGACAATGGCCTGATTATCTCGTTAGCTCTGGGTCATGTTATACCCACCAGGCAGCGTCAAGGAGGAATTAGCCCCTCATCACCCAGTAGGACATAATGCCCTCCTTACACAGCAGCTGAATCGGCCAAGAGAGACAAAATAAATCCCCGAGAGGAGAAGTGGTGAATTGATCAGAGCAGAGGAGCAAGGGCCGGGGGATCCCAGTCCAACCTCCGGCTTTGGGATGATTCACTGGAACCCTGGGAATAACGTTTGACATCCAGCATCCGACCTCTGCGTGCCTCTGCTTCCCAAAAGGAGAGAAATTCCATCTGCTCCCAGCCAGAGCTGCCCTTGGCTCCCCTGAACAGCGTCTCAGTCATCTCTGGAGATGTGGCTCCTGAATTCCTCCTGAATTCCTGGAGGATTCAGAATTTCTGACTTCCAGCTGCAAACCCTACAGATGAGTTTGGTGTCTGCCCTAAAGAGCAACGAAAGGAAATGGAACGAGGCACAAAGGACACAAACACGAGAGAGGGGAGTGAGAACTAAACCAGGGAGGCACTGAGAGCCCTGACCATTCGGGCTTTTCTCTTTGTTTCATTGGGATTGATACAAGGGATGCTAAACGTGTCCTGGATGAGAACAAACATTTCTCTTAATCAGCCATTGATGTTGCACTACGATAATTAATGTTGTTGACTTGTGATCTTTATAAGAAACTTTTTCATTTCCAGTTCCTGTTCTGTCTCCTAGAAACTGTAAAGGAAGGGATTTATGAGCTTTACTAGTTTTCTGTTTAGCAGAAATCGATATTTTTTTCCTTGATGGAGGCGATTCTCAAGCTGAGAAATGAGATGCTGCTCCCCTGGCTCACTTGCATGGATAGGAAAAAATGGGTGAATGTGTTCCAGCTGAGGCCACCAGTGCTTTGGGGACGGATTTTATTGATGGAACAGATTTGCAGGGACAGCAAGGTGGCAGAAAGTCTTTGTTTTAGTACTTAATGAAGTACTTAATATTTGCAGTGTTGCTTCTCTAGTGGAGACCTTTAAAGATCGTGGTTTATTCTCTTTCTGTATCTGTCCTCAGGCTGCTTTGGACTTCACGAGCTGGCAAACCCTTGCAGTCTGACTTCTGTTACATGATGAAGCATTTTGGATTACAAGTTGGTTAGTGGTGCTGGCACTGAGGTGATTTATTATCACAAAGGTCTAGGTGGCTTGCTGGATACGTGCTGCAGCTCCAGGGCTTGAGGGGAGTTGGGATGTTGCAGGGAGGAGCAGCTCTCCTGCAGCCCAAAGGATCCTGAACGGAAATATTAAAAAGTGAAAGCAGAATCCCACTCAACGCTCCACTGCTTGTTCCCAACACACTTCACTGCTTGTTTCCACTCAGCCTTTCTCATATGTAAATTACATGAGAACAGACCTAAAGCAGAGATTTGCTGTTGGCCTTTCTGCCAGTCCTGTGCCTCACCCACATTTTAATTCTCTCTTCCGGTGAGCAATGATGACCCTGCCCCTCAGCTCTCCAAACTGCTCAGAGACACAAGATGGTTTGAAACTGAAGGAGGGCAAGTTTAGATCGGATGTTTAAGAAATTCTTGACTCAGGAGGAGGTGAGGCCCTGGCACAGGGTGCCCAGAGCAGCTGTGGCTGCCCCTGGATCCCTGGCAGTGCCCAAGGCCAGGCTGGACATTGGGGTTGGAGCAGCCTGGGGCAATGGAAGGTGTCCCTGCCATGGCAGAGGTGGGATGGGATGAGCTTTGAGGTTCCTTCCAACCTTTATCATTCTGTGATTCAAAGTACATATGACAAAATACATAACATTTACCTGGGTGAGTGAATGAATGAAGGAATATTTAGTGACACATTTGTGACCCACCAAGCCCAATTTGGTTTTCAGACTCTCCCCTCTCCCCCACCTTGTTTTTGTGTAGGAAACCACTGGGCTGGTTACAGACTGTGATGCTGCCATGGACAGGGAGCTGCAGTTTGCTCTCAGTACTTTCTGCACCACCCCTCTGCCCAAAGGTGCTGCAGGTAAGGAGGGCGAGAGGAAGGACAGACTTGTCTTTACAAACAAGCAGTGGGGCTGCTGGTAGATAAAACCAGCACTGAGAGAGAAAAGAAACAATGGGAAGGATTCCACTGATTGATGAATGGAAAAGAAGATATTTGCCTTTACAAACGAACTGTAGGTTTGCTGAGAAATGAAAATGGATAGTGAAAGATGAAAGAAACAATGGGGGAAACCCATAAATTCCATAAGAATTAAAAATTAAAAGGGGGGTTATACATTAAAGGGGAATTTTAGGTATTGGGCACACCAGGATGTCTGTAACTCTCAAGTACCTCAGCCAATGGGGAAAGAGAGAGGGAAATGTGGCCGGGAAATTGGGATAAAAAGGAGGCTGCATCCCCCAAAATTAGAGAGAACCCAGGAGAAATATCCCATGGCCTCTCCCTTTATTCAAATAAAGTAAAAGTACTCCTCTGTCTCCTTTTTGGGCATAAACCTCTGGCGTTTGTGGATTAATTTTCCTAACGAGGGGAAGCAGAGCAGTGGGTGCTGGCAAGGACAGGCTGCACAGGGAGTGCAGGTGAAGCTGCTCTGCCCTGCAGGTTCCGGGGGTGCTCAGCCTCCTCTGGGCTCCCTCGGGTTAATCCCTGCTGCTTTTCCTGCTGGGAAGAGGGAATTTCATCCCTTACTGCACAAACCTTAGGCAGCTTTTGGGACGAAATGGAGATGTTAGCAGGTAATCCAAAGGAAGGGGGCACAAAATGCTCCGATTTCCTCGGTATTTCCCTCGAATGAAGGAGCCCTTTATTCCAGCCTATTTTTAAAGGAAATAAGGAAGTTCCAGTGCGTTTTAATTTTCCAGGGGGATGTCTCTGTGTGGTCACTGCATGAATAGGGGACCTTGCCTGTACAAACAGGTAATGACCATCCCAGCTCAGGCATAATTCTGAGTTTAGCTTTTGATAGTAACGTGACCAAAAAGTATGAGGTAGGTAGTGCATGGATGAAAGGTAATGATTTCCTGTGAGACAGTAATGTCTTTAACAGAAAAACATCTCAGGAGGGAGCAGGATCGCTGCAGATACTCGATAGCTTTTGCAGGGATTTGTGTTATTAATGCAAACACCACAGAGCCTTCCTTGGAAAAATAAGTTAATTGCTGAAACTGTGTGTTGTGTAGAAAATAATTACGGGTGTGACAATGCTGAGCACTTCCAGAAACTCCTGGGTAATTTTCTCTTAAAGGGGAGGGAAATGCTTAACTTCCAGATGTGACATAAGGTGGGAAAGCCTAAACACTTTTTCAGGGAATTGTAGCAAAAAGCCAGGGCATGGCATGGCAGAGTTGAAGGGCAGACGGTTCTGGCTTCTTTTTCTCTGCCAAGGTCGGGATTGATAGACAGGAGTTGGGGTTCATGTTCAGACTTGGGTGTTTATTATTTCTTATCTATTTACAGACTCAGCAGCTGTGAGCTCTGACCAGCAAGTTAGAGAAAGGAGGTAAAATGGAGAGCCTTTAACTCTTTCCAAGGTTATTTAAGCGATAATTACCCAATAATGAGGTGACACCTATATTATTTATATTTCTGACCCAATAATGACCACCCAAGGCCCACAGTGCAGACCTTTTTCACCAAATTGCAGAAAACCACCCAAACCCATGAAGAAGAAGGAAGAAGAAGGTGAAGAAGAAGGACCCAGGCAATGCACAAAGTACTCCATCTTGTCCCATATATTACTATATACTAAAATCCCCAAATCCAAGTTTCCAGAATTCCAACGCCCAGGTTAGAACTGGTTCATTTAGGTTGGAAAAGAACTCTGAGGTCATTGAGAGCAGCCATCAACCCATCCCTGCCAAATCCAAGGTGAATCAGAGAATCACAGGATGATTTGGGTCAAAAGGGACCTTAAAGCTCATCCCATCCCACCCCCCACCATGGGCAGGGACACCTCCCACTGTCCCAGGCTGCTCCAAGCCCCAATGTCCAGCCTGGCCTTGGGCACTGCCAGGGATCCAGGGGCAGCCACAGCTGCTCTGGGCACCCTGTGCCAGGGCCTGCTCACCCTCATGATGGGAGGGATGGAAGTGGTACCTGAGTTTGGGGCCGTGGAGAACAGGGGATGGTGAAACTTTGCTCTCCCTGACTGGATTTGTCAGATCCCCCCCGGATTGCTCTGACCAAAGCACTGTGGGCAGGAGCAGGAAGGTGAGGAGCTGCTGCCTGTGGCCTTTTCACCAAACACAGCTGTGGACAACCCAAAAACCAACCCAAAAACCAACCCAAAAACTAAAAGGCTTCACAATCTGTCCTGAGGAGATAGAAGACACTGTAAAGGTAATTACCCTCTGAGTTGCAAGGAAAAAACTGTCTCATGCTTAGCATCACTTAGATTTCTGGGTTCAGCAGGAAAGCTGAGGTTTCTTTCCTGCCTGCTCCAAGGATTAGTTTAGAGCTGTGTTCCTCAAAAGCTGCCCTGGCTTGCCTGGGCTGGTTCCTGCTCTCTAATTTTAAATAATCAGTTAAAGAGGAGACAGTGCTGAGACCACCCAAGTTCATGTCCTGTCGGCTCCGCCAGTTCATCCCCACCCAAACCCAAAGCTCCAGCTGGTTCTCCTGAAATCAGGGACCACCTCCACCATTGTGCCCCTCAGAGCCTGTCCCAGATCCCCTCATTAACTCTGATGGGAAAAGAGCCGAGAAACAGCAACAGAAACACTTTGGGGTGAATGAGTTCCCCTCTCTTCCCTAAGTCTTCAAGGAGTAGCTGCTGTGGCTTTTGGGGAAGGTTGAGGAAGCCTTTAGAGCAGCAGAGAGTCCCTGGTGTTCCCAGAGAGGCTCTGTGAGCACAAACAAGATTGTGCTTTGGATTGTCCCTCCAGGCTGTGTCTAACAGAAGTGGCAGAACCCAGCAGCGTTAGTGACAAGCAAGACTTGGGGAGAGGTAATGCTCGACCATCTGCCAGGGTATTTTTCATCTTAGTATGCTGAAAGAGTGGAGTTTGGAGAAAAGTCCTCGGTTAAAGTCCACTTTAGGCTGGGCTTAGCAGTTCTTGCTGTGGCAATGAGCAAATTCTAAACTGTGAACCTTCTCCAGCAATATCTCTGCCTCAGGTGTTTGCTGACAGAGTGGCCCCAGGGGTGAGGATGGGTCTGTTTATATTTCCAGTGAGGTTTTTTTTGCAGCAGATGACGATGCACTGAAACATTCATTTATTTTACTGTGCTGCAAACAACGGCAGTCGGAACTTGTTTATTTACAAACCAAAATGTTTAGAGGGAAAACATTCCTGGGGAGACACTCTAAATCCAGGCAGTGACAAATAGCCATGGTTTTGAGCTTCCTCTTTCAATGGAAAATAAGAAAATGAAACAGCTCTGATGAGGTGGTGTGTCAGAGCTTGTAGCTGGTTTTAGGCATTGGGATCAACTTTAATCTTGGATACAAATGGGACTCTTGTTTCCTTCCCTGCTAACAAAGAAAAATGATCAGTGCAACACAGCAATTAAGAGCCCTGAATTCTCAGGGGAAGATGCTGTACAAATGGCTTCTTGATATCTTTTTTGTTTTGGCAATGAGCTGTTTCCCAGAGACTTTAATATATTTATTACGTGACAAATGAGACTTGGTTCTTTTCAAGACAGTAAAATAAAGTAAACCTGAAATCATAATAAAGCAGCCTCATGGTCTTCAGATGGGAAGCTTGCAGCAATTACTTTTTGGCCTCCTGAACCCAGATTTGTCCAAGTGCAGGGGTTTGCTGGGCAGTGTGACCTGCACTGGTGGTGCGAGAGCTGCCCATGCTGCAGGCACACTCTGAAGACCTCCAGAGCAAAGAGAGCTCCATTCAGCAGCTGCTTTTTGAGCTTTGAAAAGGTAATTTAAAGCCAAACAAACCATCCAACATGCACAACACCGAGCCTCCTCAAAAGAACCAACCAATGAAAACCCAGGCCCAAAGGGAAATCAAAAGCAAAACTTCTATTAATCTTCAGATGTGGAAATAGCCACAGTTGTTCTTTGGCCTCCCGCAATGGGATTTTCCAACTGGGTTTTTTTTTTGCCTGATGGTTTCTTCCTGTTGGCAGCAACATCTCCAAAAATTCCCCTTCAAATTCACCCAGTGCTGCTGGTGTTAGCAGGAAGTGTCAGTGCTCAGTTTCCCAGAGTGAAACTGCAAACACTGCTGGGA
The DNA here is from genome assembly GCA_008694505.1 of Cyanoderma ruficeps. NCBI lineage: Eukaryota > Metazoa > Chordata > Aves > Passeriformes > Timaliidae > Cyanoderma > Cyanoderma ruficeps. The sequence continues at coordinate 8,245,718 of VZDJ01000051.1, forward strand.
TTCTCTAATAAACATGAAACTCAGTTTGGTGCAAGGAGTCATTTCACCAGCAGAAGAAGGCTGAGCAGATGATCGGGAGCTTTTTAAAACCTTGGTAGATTTCCAAAGCTGTTCTTGGAAATGGAGGAATTTTGATAAAATATATCTGGAAGAGTTCTTTGTCCCTAACCAGGACCAGTGGTGGAAGCCAAGGGAAGGGAAGTGTCCCAGGCTAGACCGGGTGAAGTCACATTCAATCCATCCTCTTCTTGGAGAGGTGAACTCTGGTAACTCAGTCCCATTTAGGAGGGTGAGCAGGTCAGGTTCAGCTACTTATCTAAAAGTGGTGCAGCTCTGATAAGAAAGATTTGCTGTCTCACTGATTAAAATGCTCTTGTGACATGGGACAGTTTGAGCAGTGACTTGACCCCACTTTAGAACAATTCTTAGGAGTGCAATGGCCACTAATCTCTCAGTAAAGTTTTGGGCTTATTGTCTGAACTGGATGAAAGTTGTTTGATTCTATTGTCTGAATGAAAATAGTTTGATTTCATCCTGATGTGGCATGAAAAAAAATCCCTTTGAAGTTTTACCTTTTCTCCAAGATTGATCATTAATTAATTTCTATCTTTTTAATGTCTTTTGTAATGGAATGTTCTGACGAAGCTGCAAGTTCCAGAACACGCTACAGAGCACAGGTGAGGGTGTGAGATGTGATGAATGTGGTGATGAATGCAGGGCAGCCCCCAGCCTGTACTGGTGACTGGGGTTGTTCCTGCCAGGTGCAGGACACTGCATTTGCCCTTGTTCAGGTTCAGACAGTTTTTCTCTGTCCCTCTCAGCCTGCTGAGGTCCCTCTGAAGAGCTGCACAGCTCTGGGGGTATTGGCCACTCCTCCCAGATTTGTACCATCACTGAGCTGCTCAGAAGGCACTGGCCCCTCATCCAAGCCATTGATAAATTAATTAAACAATACCGGGCCCAGTATGGAACCCAAACAGGCCTCCAACCTCACCCTGTCCACTGACCACAACCCTCTGGGTTCTCATTGTCCAAAATAACAGCTCTGACAGTCACTGCACTGATGGAGGGTCATCCTCAGAGACTCACAGAATATCCTGAAGGGACCCACCAGGATCACCCAGCCCAGCCCCTGTCCCTGCACAGACACCAGTGGGCAAAAGAGCTCTGCATTTTATGGTCTTCTAAAATAGTCAGAATTTCAGGGTCAGGGATTCCCCCATCCTTTTCTAGATGTGTAGGATTGGTAGTGCTGTGGAGGAGCAAAAAGGAAAAAAAAAAAATCCTGAACCACACAATCATGGAATATCCTGAGCTGGAAGATACTGAAGGAATCACCAAGTCCAGACCCTGTCCCTGCCCAGACCCCCCAACAATCCCACCCTGGCCATCCCTGGCAGCGCTGTCCAAAGGCTCCTGGAGCTCTGGCAGCCTCGGGGCCGTGCCCATTCCCTGGGGAGCCTGGGCAGTGCCCAGCACCCTCTGGGGGAAGAACCTTTCCCTGCTCTGCAGCCTGAGCCTGCCCTGGCCCAGCTCCAGCCCTTCCCTGGCTCCTGGCCCTGTCCCAGAGCAGAGATGGGAGCTGCCCCTCGGGAGGAAGCTGAAGACCAGGGTGAGATGTTCCCCTAATTCAGCCACTGCAACACCAGACCTCGTGTTTCACTTTTATCTGTGCCAGGATTGCCTCACATTTCTGGTTTGAGCACGGATGGCAGACGTGAATTTCCCTCCTCCCAACGTCCCCCTTGCGCTCCCAGAGAAGTTTCCATGTCCGTGGGATCCCAGCCCTGTGCAGATGCAGCCCTGACTCGGTTTAGCCCCGATGCTCTCATGTGTTAAACATCCTGGTGCTGGCCTGGCTGTAGCACTGAGTCGGGCTCTGAGAAATTTGCAGTGACGTTTGTTGCCCCTGCAAATCATCCCTGTCTGCCTCACATGGAAACGTGGGCCAGAGCTCTGCTCGGCACCAGAAGGGAGCAGAGCATTTTGGAGAACTAATGCTGGGCTAATTTGGTTCAGAGACTTGTAAGTTCTGAGGTATTTGGCAGAATGTTTTGTGAGTGTCGCAACAGCCTAGTTGGTTTTAACACCGTTTTTATGAAATAGGAAAAATTTTCAAGCATTTTACAGAAAGAACGTCAAAAGGAATTGAGGTTTTCCGCTCAAAATTTTGCTTCCAGACTGCTCCAGTGAATAAGGAAGAAACAGGCTGTAAGGAGAAGGGAATTCAGAAGGTGCAGGATTCTTCCAGAAAGCAAAATTAATCAGGTCTGATGCATGGTTTGGGGGAAAATAAGATCTTTTTAAATGTGTGGATCCAGCTAAAATCATGATGGACTGTGCATCCCTTGCTGGAAAGCTGCAAACACCTGACCAACAGTGGGAATGAGGGCGAATGGTTAAGGCAAGACTATTTTTTTTGTTTTAACAACCAAGAATATTCCATTTAGGAGAAAAAGATAAGTTGCATAGGCACACCAGAGCTTCCCTGCATTCTCACTCCTCTGTGAAATCAAAACTGGGAGGAGCAGCAGCCACATGGGATAATACGAGGAAGATGAAACTGTTGTAAAAATACGAGGACAAAATTCTTATTTCAGAAAAGTTTTAGGATTGTCCCTCTCATAGCAAAACACTGCACTGGTTACAGTCACTCTAAATGTCATTGCTCTGTGAGCTCTGGAATGGGATCAGCAGTGAAGGAAGACGAGTTCTGCTTTCCTGAGCTTTAATGGGGCCACTCTAATGGGCTCAACCAACAGCAGACAAACCTCAGGCTCCTGAAATGACAAAAAGTCATACTAGGGGCGGCCTTTGAGTAATCCTCACCAAAGTGACTTTGACAACCAGCCTTTTAATGGAAAACCTCCCTGGAAGTAATTTTTTCTGTTTCAATGAGAAGAGAAATCAGGCTGAATGTGCACACTGCTGTACCCCTTGAGTTCAGGGTTTAATTTAGGAGTGATAAAGATCACTTTGTCTCTCTGTTTCCTGAAATCCACATTTTCCTGCATGTCTTTGCTCCATTCCCTCCAGCAGTTTGTTCTGCCTAATTACCCCGAGTGTCAGAGCAGGAGCAGGTGGTGAGTGCTGCACAGAGCTCTGCTATCCATTTCCCCAACCAGGAGCTGCTCCTGGGGTCATTAAGATTTCCACAAAGCTTGTTTTGCAATGTGCTCGTTCTTTCAGAGCTAACATCTTCTCCCCAAAACGCTGATTTTTCTTTCTGTCAGCCCTTCAGTTCAAGTGTAATAGCAGCTTAAAGGAAACTCAACCCAGTTTTCACAGCCTTTCCAGAGGTTTTGCTGAGGCCTCTTGCACAATTTGCAGATTTTCATCTTTAATTTATAAATGACTGGGTTTGGTGCACTCAGCTGCTGAAGGCAGGTGGATGTTTACACCTCATTATAAACCTTCATGGTATATCTTAAAATCATGGAATTTCAGGCTGGTTTGGGTTGGAAGGGACCTTAAAAATCATCTCATCCCACCCCTGCCATGGGCAGGGACACCTCCCACTGTCCCAGGCTGCTCCAAACCCCAGTGTCCAACCTGGTCTTGGACACTGCCAGGGATCCAGGGGCAGCCACAGCTGCTCTGGGCACCCTGTGCCAGCGCCTGCCCACCCTCTGAGTAAAGGATTTCTTCTCAACATCTGATCTAAACCCCACATCTTTCAGATGAAAACCATTTTGCATCTTTGAGCAGGTTTGCAGTCCTGCTGCAGTTCAGCCTTGCAGCTGTGCCTGTTCTCAGGCAGCAGGACCCAGGGAGAAAAGCCTGCAGCAGGTTCTGGATAAATGACTTTTGCTGCCTGAAGCACAAGGCTGCTTCCTCTGGGAAACAAGGATTGGTGGCTGACCCCAGGGAATGTGCCTGATGTGGCTGTCACTCTTCTTTTCTCTGACTGTGCAAACAAACCTAAATCTGTGTAGATTTCTGGGGTCTGAGGAGGCGGTGTGGGTTAACCCAGCAGGCAGTGAGCACCACACAGACATTCACTCCTTCCCCCTCAGTGGGATGGGGGAGAGAAGTGGGGAAAAGAGTAAAACATCTGGGGTGGCATAGGGAAGGGAAGGGAAGGGAAGGGAAGGGAAGGGAAGGGAAGGGAAATCAAGCAACAAAAGAATGCACAAAGCAAGGGATGCACTGCAATTGCTCCCTGCTCTCCTGAGGGATGCCCTGCCAGTCCCCACGGAGCAGGCTGGCACCCCCAGCAGTTCCCCCAGCTCTAGATGCTGGGCATGGCAGATGGCATGGACATTGCTGGGTCAGCTGGGGTCAGCTGGGGTCACTGGCCTGGCTGTGTCCCCTCCCAGCCCCGCACTGCCACCATGGGCAGCTGAGAAATGCTTGACTTGGTGTGAGCACAGCTGAGCAACCACTGAACCAACCATCAGTGAGTTACCAGCATCACTCCCATGCTAAACCCAAACCAGATCTCAGTTTCTAGGAAGAAAATGAACTCTGTCCAGCAGAAAGCAGGAGAGTTTTGTGGTTGGTGTGGAACTCATATGAGTAACACAACTACTACGGAAAGAATCACCTCTTTGCTGTCCTAAATTCAAACCAAATCTTGCCTTTTTGTTTTGCTGGAATACATATTGTTTGCATTTTATTTGTATGTTCTTGGCACACGTGTGATATTCTGGGACCAAAAAATAAATCCCAACCTTCAGACAAAACAACTTTCTTCTAACTGAAAGAGGATTGCCTCTCCCTGGTAAGTGAGCCACTATTTAATTTTCTCCTTTTGAAGTTTGACTGATGTGTAAAAGGAGGTTACACAACAAGCCATGTTCTTAATTTACAAATGAATCAACATCTTGTTAAGAAATAATCCTCATAAAAATCCAGCCAGCACATTGTTATCCACCAGCTTTTATCGTTGCTTTGCTACTACTGAAGAAATGCCCAGACTGGGAACTCCAGAAGAGTTCACTTCCCTTTTCTAGATTTGAGGAGCAACATAAAAGTGGGACCTTCATGACAAGAGAATTTTTTTTCTCCTTTTTTACCTGCTCAGTCTTGGATGTTGTCAAGGACACACTTTTCCCACTTAGAGTCTCATCTGAAGTAAGAATTAAAAATGTGTATGCAATATTTTTTAGAATCTTGATATGGTAAAAATTAGGACAGATGATTCCTCTGCTCTCACAATACTATAATGGGAAAATCATGAGAGAGCTGATTTTGCACACCCAGGAGAACTTGATTTTACATTTCAGGCAGGAGAGGAAGGTTTTCTGCAGGACCTTGTGTGCCCCTCTGTCCCTCTGGACACAGAAATCTACTCAGTTATTCTTGATGCTCTCATTCAGCTGCCCTGATGTACCTCAAATCTCTGAACTTTATTTCTAACCCCTAAAATCCACAGTGATTAAATTTCTGCTCGTTTCTGCTCCTCCATGACCACACTAATGAAGCTGGCAGCCCTTTCACAGGTAAGTTCTGGTACTTTCCACACCAGAGGTTTTGCTCTTGTGTGTCTGATTCAACAGCTGAATTAGAGAGTGCTTTGACCTGCTGAGAAAACAGTTCAGGTGAAAGTTTTCCATGTTTTACTCCGTGTCTCAGTGGCAAATTCTTCTGCCTGGCTTAAAGCTTTGGATAGAGTCTGGTCTAGGAGCTCATCTGGGGTGAGCTGCCCTCCCATTCCAAATGCTCCACTTGATACGGAATATGATAAAAGTATGGGAACAGCTTCCTGTCCTTGCTCCAATAAATATTTAGCCAGTGACACAAAGCAGAGCAAGTTCATGAGGAGAAGCTGAGAGGCTGCCAGCCCGTAATAAGTGGCTGCTGGGGGAGCTTGGGCTGCAGGGTTCCCATCCTTGCTCCAAATCCAACACCAGCTCTTGGTCCTGCCTCTACTTCACCCTGAATGGCTTTGGCTGCTGGCCTTGGGTGGAAGAGGACAGAGCAGCTTGTCTCCTTGGATTGGTGGGAGATGGGATTCACCTCCACCGATGGCGTCTGAGAAATAAACATCTCCTTTCAGTCCAGAAATTAAAAAAACAAAAAAAAAGAAAGAAAAATTAAGATTAGTTTCAGTCCAGAATGAAACACTGGATTTTCTTCAGGCTCCACCTCTCTCTTGTTGTTTTTAATATCTCAGTGATCTGGTGCTTGCTACAGTTGGTGTCTTCCTGCAAAACCTTATGAGAGGGCTCCTTTGTTACGGTGATAATTAATGGAGTGTTTGCATTACTCAGTAATCCCAAATGGCTGGGCACAGGATCAAGAACCTGTCCTTATTTACTCAGTTCTTTGAGGGTTTTTATTCTAAATGTGCAGGTTCTCACCTCAGCTGCAGCTCGAGACATGAATAGATTAGGGGTAAATGAGGTGTTGACATAAGTGGAATTGAAAAACTATAATTGAGACAGAAGTGGAATTTAAAGGGATATTTTTCAGCTTGTCCAGAAGTTTGCCTGCTTTTCTTGCTCTGAAATCATGATATAAATCTCATTGGGTTTGAAATTAAAAGAGCATCTCCTAATGTCAAAATCATTTTGCTCTGTGGCACCTCTGTAAGGCAGGATGGACGTTGAGGGTTTCCAGGTGAGAAAGAGCAGCAGGAAACCACACGGGGTTCTGGCTGGGGAGAAATTGTTTGAATACACATTTTTAGCTAAATACCCCTGTTTATAACCCCTTCATTTCTGCACTGAGGTCTCTATTTGGGAGCAGAGAAATAAGTGAGGGTTAAGCAAAGCTGAATCCTGTGCTATTAATTGCCCTTCTCGAGTAAAGTTTTATCACCGAATAAAGTTATATCACAGAATATCCTGAGCTGGAAGGGACTGAAGGGATCATCCAGTGTCACTCCCGTCCCTGCACAGACCCTAAACTGAAGTTTTCCACCCTTTCTAGGGTCATCTATTGATATTTCAAGTTGTTATTGGGTTTAGGGTTGGGCTTTCTTTGCCCTTTAATATTTTGTTAGCAATGGGAGTATCACTGAACTGACAGCAAGGACTAAGTGCGCTCAGCAGGAAAGATGTGACCAAGGCTGACACTAAAATCCATTTTATTTCCATCCCTGTGAAGGAAAAGCGGGAAAGGCCTTCTTGTGTCTTCAAAAGTGAGAGATTCTGGGGTGCCCTTGAGGGAACACCTCGACCCTGGGCAGCATTGCTGGCCCAGGCGGGATCAGTCAGGAGGGCCGGGTGATTTGTGGAGGCGCAGGACATTGCAGCCGTGTGGCACCGGGCAGAAACATTGTTCAAACACCGAGGGAAACCTCCTGACGGGCCCAAACTCCCCTGGCACGGCCTGCCTGGAGCCCCAGCCGTGCTGGGGAGCGATTCCCCTGCCTTGCCAGCCCAGGACGCCGAGCTCCAGCTGCATTTCTGGGACAGAGCTGTCCCGTGTTGCCCCAGCAGCGCCATGAGGAGGAGGAGGAGGAAGCGCGGGGATCATTTCAGAGCAGGGCTCGGCCAAACCCCGCGGATGTGATTTGGCCTCTGCCCACGCAGCAGCTCGGGATGGCCTTAAAAAGCAGTGGAAGTTGTGTTAGCATGTGCTGCTGGCAGGGCAGCGGGACGGCTCCGGGTGCTGACTCACGGGCCGGGAGCTGAGGGGGAAGGAAGGTGGATGTTGGGTGATTCATCCCAGGGTGTCCGTGCTCTCCTGCAGGAATCCACACGTCCCCATTGCGTCAGGGCCGGTGTTTCTGTGGAACAGGGAACCTTGGCAGGAGGGAAATTCAGCTGGAATCCAGATCAGGCTCGGGTGGTGCTGCTCGGTGCCTGAGCTGGGTTTGTTGCACCCACAGGAAGAGAAAGAAAGGAAGGAAAACAATCCTGGTTTAATGTTTTAATCCTGTTTAACCAGCCAAAACTGGAGCTGGTTATGGATTCTCCAGTAATTATTCTGATAAACAACAGCACTTGGGTTTGCCCCTCAGTGGAACAGATGCCCCAAGCATCTCCAGGTACTTCTCCAGCAGCACCAGGCCTTGACCCCACAGGGGTCATCAGAAGAGAGGGTGAGGACCGCATCAAAACTCATTAAATCATTAGAAAATCACGAGTATTTGTAGGCTTATCTCTGCTCTTGGAGCTCAAGGACACTTGAATAAAATTCTCATGGCTGGGAGTGAGAAATGAATGAAAAATTTTAATGAGGGAGCTTCACTCACGGGCATTTCCATTTGTACAGAGTGCTCGAGGGGAAAGACCCAGAACTAAAAGAAACAGCTTTCATTTTAAATAAAGCCTCTAAAAGTGTGTTTAGGACATGGTTAAGGTTATGATTTGGGTATGGGGAGGGTGTGAGGGTCTCTGTGGGGACAGGCCAGGGCTGCCCCATGCCAGGCACAGCCTTTCAGCCTCCTCAGGGCAGGGCACTGCTGGGCCTGGGAGTTACATCCATCAGGGGTACCTCGGTGTTAACAGGAGTTAAAACCAAAATGTCAGACAGGCAATGAGGATGAGGAGAAAAGGGTGAGGAAGCAGCCCTGCAAACACACAGGTCAGCAAAGGAGGAGGGGGAGCAGGGATTTTTCTGCAGGCTGGGGAGGGGAGCACAGCAAAGGAGGGACCCTGCAGGGACCCCAGGCTGCAGCAGGGAATGTTTGGTGTTTCCTGACAGGAATTGTGGCCCGTGGAGGACCCACACTGGAACAGGTGTAAAAGGTGAGGAGGGAAGATGTCAGGGAGGAGCTGTGGACTGACCATCACCCTCCATCCCCTGGCTGCCTGCACTCTGCAGGGCTGGGGGGAGCAGAGGAGTGAGGCTGAGCCTGTGAGTACAGGGCTGGGGTAGGCAAACATCTTTTAATTCCTCTTTCTCAACCTATTCTAATCAGCAATACATTATGTGGGTTTTTTTTAAATATCTGTTTTGCCAATGGCTGCAGTTGCTAAGAGATCTCCCTGCCTTTTATCTCAGCCTACACATTTTCCATCTCCTGTGTTCTTCCCCTGCCCTGTTGAGGAGGGGGAGATTTTTTTTCAGTCTCCTGACATGTAACCAGAATCTCTTGAGGAAGAACTGATGCATCAGCATCTTCCTCAGAAGAGCCACCCCTGCCCACGGCCCTGGCAGCTGCTGCACCTCCCCAAGAGCCTGGGAGGTCTGTGGGAAGCCCAGCTGGAAGCCTGGTGAGCACCATTACAATCACCCACTCTGGAGGAGAATATATTGTTACCTTGGGCTAATAGTTTTAAACCACATCATCTGGATCAGACACCTGCCCAGGTAATCGCCATGGCGACATCAAAACAAATAGTAACCTTGAAATGATCAGCCTGAGGAAAATGAGGAGCTGATGGGGAGTTTTGGAGGGTGTTTAAGATTCTGCCAGTGTGGTTAAATATGAGCTGGTTCAGCACTGAAGTGACCAGAAGGCACAGAACTGTGCAGGGCTCTGTGCCTGCACCAGCACACGCCAAATCTCTGCAGACCTCATTAGTTTGGACAAAAGGAGCAGGGATATCAAGATGATCAGAGAGATGGAGAACCTCTCCTGTGGGGAAAGGCTGAGATAATTGGGAATGTTCAGCCTGGAGAGGAGACTAGGGGTGACCTAATTGTGGCCTTCCCGTGCCTTGAGGGAGCCAAAAGAGAGAGAGAGGAGAGAGAGACTATTGACAGCAGCCTGGAGGAGCAGGACACAGGGAATGGCTCCCAACTGACAGAGGGCAGGGTTAGATGAGAGCTTAGGAAGAAATTCTTCCCTGGCAGGGTGGGCAGGCCCTGGCGCAGGGTGCCCAGAGAAGCTGTGACTCCCCCTGGATCCCTCACAGTGCCCAAGGCCAGGTTGGACACTGGGGCTTGGAGCAGCCTGGGACAGTGGGAGGTGTTCCTGCCATGGCAGGGGTGACACTGGATGACCTTTAAACTTCCTTCCAACCCTTCTAGCTGTGATTCCATGAAAAGTCCACACCTGCAGAAGCTCTGTCTGACCTGAACACAGGCAGAACAAACTCCTGTCACTGTGACAACACATCCATGCTCAGCCAGGAGCTGTGGTTCATGGGCTGTCCATGGATCAGCAGCCCCTGAGCCTCCCTGGTATCCTCCCTGCTCAGTGGATGCTCAGCCCTCACACTGGGCAGGGAACAACTCCCTAACTGTGTGTATACATACTTTTCCCCCAAACTCATGCAGGCATCTGGCGGAGCTGCTTGAAAGGAGCGTTTGGCTTGGAGAGAAAAACAGTAAACAGGATTAAATGGGTATTAAAAGGAGTCTGGAGGAAGGAAAAGGGCACAGGCGCCCATATATATCTCACTCTGGGGTATCTGCATCAACAAAGCCAGGAAAGCAGCTGCTGGGATTGTTCTGGGGAGCTCTGGAGTGATGATGTTTCTGCAGGAAAATGTGCAGTTAGATCCTGCTGGGAGAGGATCAGCAGCTGCCGGGAGCTCGGGCTCCACATGCAAACCAGCTGAGCTCTGTCTGTCCACATCGAGGGGGGAATACCAGGCTCTTGGACTGCTCCCACTGCTGCAAGGATCTGGAAGAATTCACGAGTTCACAGTTCAGGAATGCTCCCAAGAAACCACAACAAGGGAATCTGAGCAACTGCAGACATGGAAAGTCTGTGAAGCACAGACCCCAGCTCCCTGTGGAGAAACAAAGGAGATGAGGATGATCCAAAGAAGGAAAACCTCTGGGATCTCTGACACAGCTCCCTTGAGGGCTCCTAAAGCAGCTGCTCAGGTTGTTTCATCTGGGATTTCCTGGTGGCATTAGTGCCAGGCTGGGCCAGGCCTTGTTCCTCCAGCCCTCCTGTTGGTATCCATGAGCTGTGCTGGGTGTGGATGCAGCCCTGGAATGGCTCTGGTGGCTCCCAGGTGACTGGTGACCTTCAAACACACATGGCAAGGACAATTGTCACACCCGTGTGACTTAATGAAAGAAAAACAATCCCAAACCCAACCAAAAATAGAGAGAAAAGAGGAAAACCCTGGTTTCAGAACTGCTGGATGCCAGTTTCACCTGGTTTTAAGGGTGTCTCCCCTCCATCCATCTGACAGAGCAGATGGGAGTTATTTTGCATGGGAGAAGAGATGAGCTATAAAAAGTAATTAGAAGAATGTTTCTGATTATGCAGATGCTAAAAATCCTGCTCTGAGCGTTGATTATAATATTTCACCGTTTTTTATTCCAAAATGATCCCCAAACTGATACAGTTGGTACAGGTGCAGTTCTATACAGAATAAAGCTTTCTGTGGATGTGTTTAAATCAGAGAAGAAAAATAAAACAGGGATTTTTATACATAATAGGGATGGTGTAATTTTTCCAATATGGAACAGATAAAAGATAGATCAAACAACAAAAACCAGCAGCAAAAAAGATTTGCAGATATGATTTTAATACCAGCCTCACACAGCTTGGATTATTTTTTTTCCAGTCAAACATTCCTAATGGAAAATTACAGTGTAGCATCAAACAGCTCAGAGTAAATGAATGTGAGGAGTAAAGCTGAAGTGACAAACACATGTTTGTAAAGCATGGTAACGATCAACAATTGTAAAAATTGTGGAAATTCTTCTTCTAATGCTTTTTGGCCTAGTGCTGTAAGTTCCTCTGAAGGACAGAATCTTTCAGCTGGGTCACAGGGAAAAATTCTCACTTGGCGCCAAATATTGCTCTGGGTTATAAAATAGTAAACTCTGGGTTATAAAATAGTAAACTCTGAGTAATAAAATAGCAAACTCTCCTTTCATGGAGAGTTGTATTTCCACCATGGGTTTCAACAAGGGTTGTTCCAGCTTGGACAATGTTCTTTCCCCAGCATTCCCACCTGCTCTCTGAGCTTCCCAGAGCAGTTCTGTGGAGCCCTGGTTTCGTGCCTGAGGTGTTTTCGTTTTCTGAAATTCTTTTCCCAAGGAATTTTCTGTAAACAGGAGAGATGTTTTTGTAACTGTAACTTTGTTATTCATTCCTTTCCCTAGGAGGGACTTCTTCTTGATGTCCCTCTGGTTTGACCAATGTGAGTGAAGAGGTTTGTCTTTGTGTCACCAATCCAACTGGTCTGTGTAAAATAGTATATAGGGAGACACATCCCAAAAATAAAGGAGTAATTTTCAGCCTTCTGAAGCTCGGAGTCTGTTGTGGTATAAAACAGCATCTGGACCTGCAGAGCTTCCCTGGGTCTGACAGCCCCTCTGGTTTTCAGCCTGCAGACCGTGCAGGGGGATGTTGCTCCTGCTCTCCAGGTCCTGCTGTGTGGCTGAACACTTTCACAGCCTTGGGTATCTCCACACCAGTGCCCTCAGAGCCTGATTCTTTCAGGGAAATGCATTCTGCACATTCCTGATTGTCTGACTCACAGCGCTGGTGCCAGCACTCCTCACTTCTATTTATTCACCGCGGGAAGCCTAAAGTACAAATACATTGGATGAGAGCCTGGCTCCAGTGGAGTCAAGGACAGAATTCCCATTGATGTCTGTGGGCAGAGAACTTCACTTCTGTGCTTTTGGTTGTTCTTTACCATTGCTGGCTCAGGGCTAAAGGGCCATTTGAAAAGGCTCTGTTGCCCCGAGTGATGCCGAGTTCCAGTGGCACTTCCAAACACAGCCCGTGTGCACAAGAAGCATCTGTTTGCATCCCGGAGGCTTTGTGGCTTCTGAGCTGAGACAGATTTGAAGGAGGGCACAGAAAAGGTTTTCTCCACACACTCAGACTCTGGGTCTGTTTGAAGCTGTCCCTCGGGCCAGGCCAGAGCAGGGGATAAAGGGACTTGTGGCTGCTCCAGGTGTTGTTCAGCTTTTGGAAACACACAGAGCTGGGTAACATGGATGGGATGGAGCTTTTGCCCACCTGTCCCACCATGATTTTGAGGGTTCCCACAGAGCTAAAACAGCCCCTTGGTGGTGTAACCTGTCCAGCACAGAATCACGGAATGGTTTGGGTTGGAAAGGACCTGAAAGATCCTCTAACTGCCACCTCCCCACCATGAACAGGGATTCATTTCAGCAGAATTAATGTGACTCTAATTTATGCTGCAGTACCTAATTTTGCTTCTTCTCTAAAGAAGTGAAAAGAATTATTTTGGATCTTACACTAGCTGGGGAGAGAGGCTTGGCTGTAGCCTTATTAACACATTGTAAGGGCTTATTGTGTACATCAAGTACAAATTCTGATAAAGAACCTCTAAGGAAGAAAAAATCAAAACACAAAAGTAACCCTAAAAAACAACTAAACCCAGAGCATACCATGCTCTTAGGAGCATAAAATTTCCAGAAAAAAAACCCGAAATACCTCCAAGTACTTTGCATCTGAGTGAGGAAAGTCTGTTGGTTAAAAAAAAATAATACTGACAGCTCCCCAGAGCTCAATTAATCATTTGCTTTTAACAACAGCAGCTCAGAGGCAGCCACAAAAGTGGAACAGGAAAGCAAGAGAAATGAAATGGGCCTTTGTCTTGGGGCTGAACTTGGTGCCCTTGCCAGGACACAAACAGTTCATCTGGGGAGAGAAACCCACTGGCCCACTTGGCATCTTGCAGCTCCTGGCATGGGCTGAACAGGGCAGTAGGTGGTCTGGCACAGCCCTCCTGGACGGGCTTTCTCACCGGGTCCTTTGCCCTGCAGGCAGCAAAAACAGCTCCACAGAAAGGGCCTTTCCATAGGATTTGTAAATTGGGCCGTGGTACTCAGAGTTCTCAGTGAAATATGGATTCTGTAAGGCTTGTCCCAGTTATTACAGCTTTTAGAGTCATTCCATGCTCTCTCACATAATTCCTTTGGAAACCTGTTTGTTTTGTCTATTCAAACATTTTAGCGGAGAAATTTCAAGCAAAACACGAATTTGTGCACTCAGAAATCATTAAAATAATCAGGTGAAATAACATCGCTGAAACTTTCAGATGAAGTGCTGAAGAATCCCAGTGCTTCTCTCTGCCTTAGTGCCTGACTGTATTTTAGCTTCAAAGGTTGTGACATTTTTTTCACTTTCTTACTTCAAATCTATGGGGGAGTTGATTGTGCTNTATTATTATTATTATTATTATTATTATTATTATTATTATTATTATTATTATTACTACAGGAGTATATTAATCTTTATATAAAGGATACCTGACTTGCACTAAACTCTTGGAAGAACATTCAGGTTTTAATTGGGGAGTTAAATGGAAAAAGGAAGAAAGAAGAAGAAAATTCGGGGCATATTGGGTCAGTTTGACACAGTTTCCTGTCAGTTCAGTGTTATCTCTTAGGGCTCCTGTGGTCAGGGGTTGTGGAGGGGAGGCCAGGCTGTGATTTCTGAGGTTGAGACAGAGACACATTATTTATTTTATAGCCTCAGCAGAGTTATTGCTTAGCAAAACTTACTCAGTAAAAAAGAGACCCAAGGTGGAAGATTGTCTTCCACTGCTGTTTACTCTGATGTGCTTTTGTTCATTTTCCTCCAGCAGCTTAAATTGGTGCCTTTTCCATGAAATACAGAGGACTCACATGTGCTGATGGCCTCAGAAATGGGCAACTCCTTATACAGGTGCAGTCCTGTATTAGTTTGATAAAATTGTCCCAGGTTTTATTTTAAAAATTTGAATTTACTTCAGTTTAATATAAAGCGTGTAAGTTATGTCCACCCTTCCTCTTTCAACTCAACAACTGCCTGGTTCTCTTCTTACAGGGATGGTTCCCATCAGTGCCAGAGTTGAGAACAGCTCTTCTCAGGACATGAGCTACACGAGCTGCATGAACTCTCCTGTGACATAAAGAAACAGGATTTTAGATAGCAAATGAGTTTTGGTGGGGAAAAGTGTCAATAACAACAAAGTTTAAAGGGCTTTTGAAGCTGTTTGAGATGTCCAAACTCAGTCAACATCCCACTTCAATATAACTAGATCTCAGTTTTCCTTTGTCTTATACAATTAAAGTGAAGGCAAGTTGCCTTTTTCCATGAGGAATGTTGGGAGTTTACTCTCTTGGGAGCTGTCAGTGCAGGAAAGGGATTACTAAAATATATATGAACAACAGCTTTCCATTCAGTCTGTTCTGTCTTCCAAATCAAGAAGTTGAATGTGCTCCACAGCAAGATGGAAAAAATTAATTAGATTTCTTTTTTTTTTAAAGCTAGTCAGTGCAGAGTGTCAGCTTTTATCTCACTGTCAAGCACAGTTGTCTCCATGAAATCCGAAGGCTCTGTCTTTAAAGCATTGAAGATCTCAGGAGTTCCACCAGCACATGTGAAGTCAAGTCAGCAGCGTGTTTTTGGGAGAAGTTCCCATTCCCTTTCCAGCTGAGTGTGCCCACTTTGCTGGTTCGGATTGGCCTCCTGAATCACCCAATGCTTGCATCCACTCCCCATCACTGCCTCCTTTTCCGTGTGAATTTCTGCCTGCCTGATTTTTGCAGGAGTCAATAACACACTTTATTCCCTAAAGAATCTGTTCCTTGGGAGGTGGGGGGGGAAAAAAAAAAGAAAAAAAGTCACTCTTTTCCAAACAATTGTCAAGAGCTCCTAAACCTTCTGGAGCATCACACAAAAGCAGCTTAATCCCTCTCTCTGCAAATGTCACTTTGCTTTGGTCCCCCCTGAGCAGGAATTTGTTGAGTTGTTGCTGCAGCCGTGCCCTGTGTCCCCGCCTCGTGCCACAAGCCACACGCAGGGACCTGTCGGGGGTAACAAAAACACAGCCAGGGTGGAATGGTTTAAGTTCTGTCTGAGGGGATGCAGGGCCATAATTCCAAGGCACTGGAATTGGTTTGTCTCTGTTTGCTTCTGCTGGAGCCTTTGAGACTGAATTAGGTCATGGATCTGTAGGGGGAGTGGAATTTGCTGTGTAGAGCAGAAAAAAAAAATTGAGTGTAGCTGGGGTTTGATGCCTTCATAAGGATTTACTGGAAGTGGTTTTGTAGTGTGACCTTGTCCAGAGAGGCAGAGCCGGCCCAGGGAAAGGGAGTTTGTGGCTGCCTGGCTGCTGGGGCAGAGAAGGGGACAGAGGAGGCCAGGACTGGTCAATCAGGGTGAAACTACTGCTATTCAAGTTCGTTTTCCTTTTATTTCCAGTGAGGTCTCTTGGGGACATCCTGCTGAGTGCCTCCACGGGCTTCAGCTTCCCAACTGGGCTGAGGGAGGCCTGGTGGTGGCTGAGCAGGCAGGAGGAGGCAAACACAGACCTGGCCAGGGTGAGCTCTGAGCTGGCACTGACATCCCAGGGCGGGCAGGGCAGGATTTGTCAGTTTGGGGTTAGTGCCAGACTCTCCCTGTGGGGATTTGCTGGGTTGCAACCTTTGGTTGGCCTTTGGAGGTAAATTATTACAATCAGGGAATGGTTTGGGTTGGAAAGGATTAAATCCCATCTCATCCCGCCCCTGCCATGGGCAGGGACACCTCCCACTGTCCCAGGGTGATCCAAATCCTGTCCAACCCGGCCTTGGGCACTGCCAGGGATCCAGGGGCAGCCACAGCTGCTCTGGGCACGCTGTGCCAGGGCCTGCCCACCCTGCCAGGGAACAATTCCTGCCCAATCTCCCATCCAGCCCTGCCCTCTGGCAGTGGGAGCCATTCCCCTTTTCCTGTCCCTCCAGGCCCTTGGAAATTGTCTCTCTAGCATCTCTGTTGTGAGGAAAGGCTGGGTGAGCTGGGATTGTTCAGCTTTGGGGTGACCAAACTGTGACCTTCCAGTACCCTAAGGAGCCTGCAGGAAAGATGGAGAGAGACAAAAGGACAAAACAGGACTAAAAACTTCCTCAAGCCCTCAAGTGAATTTGCTGCAGATCTATTCCCCTAGAGTGAGAACTCTACTGAATGTATGATCCCCCTGCTGCAGCTCTTTTATTTAAGAAATTGCTTTTCACAGGGGAACTCACTGCACTTGTCAGTGACTGGGTGACACCAGCTGTGTGACAGTGACAGCACACACCCTCTGGAGGGGAATGACACTGGATGGAGAAGGAGGTGCTGGAGCTGGGTTTGTACATGGAGTTCTGCCTCATTAGTAGCCACTCAGTGAGTTTGTTTTGGTGGTTTGACTTCTCCAGGGAAAGATACACAAAAGGTGTGAGAGGAGCCTTCATCTCCGTGTCCTGATGGAAGTATTCTTCATTCCTGGGAGAGGAAGTGGTAAAGGAAGCACATATTTATGTGGGAAGAGATCCAGTTCTTCTAAGACAGCTTTGAGAAAATTGTCAGAGGGGATTTTTCTGTCTCTCCTGCCCATTGAGGATTTGTAGAGAACTTGACTCCTCTGTGTGGATTCCTGCAAAGAATTAATAATGTTACTGATGGCCAGGTACACCTGCTAGATGCAGCAGCCCACCAGCACTGTGGGGGAAAAAACCAATTTGTTTTTAGACAGGATTAAAGGAAAGAAATTGTTCTTTTTCTCCTAACATAGCAGCCAATTTACACTTTAAAGAGACCTTTGGAGAGAAGGAATTCCCCATCTGGAGGGAAGATGTGTGCGCATTCAGGTTTGCTGTTGTAAAAACAAGCTGTGGATGGTTCTAGCTGATTTTTGCAGCTGAATCATTGAGCCAAGTGTTTTGAACTGGGTGAGGGAAGGCTGATCAAGAATGGTCCATAATGTTCTTACAAGATTTCCTCAAGGGCTTTGCAATTAGAGATTATTGTGTCATCACAGCGAAAGGGCAGCCTGGAGGTCAGCTCTGCTATGGGAAACCCCAGGCAGGTCTTTTAAAATAGCAAGGGCAACTCAAAGTGATGAAATAATGAGGGAAGAGCAGCTTGTTACTCAGCATGGCTTCCCCAAAATCCGCTGTGCTGTGTCAGCACAGAGATGTGGCCCTGAATCCCAAAACGTGTGCAGTGTATTTAGACTAGAGGATGTCCCATCCTTGAAAAATTTAAATCCAAGCAGAGCTCTTTCCTACAGATAAATAGTCTGTAAACACAGGACTTTTCAAACTGATTACTCACAGAAGTACACATTCACATTTGCCCCACAGTTCCACGTCTGATCAATTCCCAGCAGGGCTTTGGGACGTGGGGAGGGCGGTTCTGCCCTGGAGAGTTTGGAGATTGCCGTGTCTGTGGCTGAGACAGCAGCAGATGTTTCTGTGCGGATCCCCACACGGTTTGGGAGCGTGGTGTGGCCACTTCATTTGTCTCTGTCCTTTGTGACATTAGAACAGTGATTCCTCCCTCCCCACGGGGCCAGGATGTGCCTGCAGCCAGCAGAGCAGGACCAGCAGAGCAGGGCCAGCAGGGCAGGACCAGCAGAGCAGGGACAGCAGAACAGGACCAGCAGAGCAGGACCAGCAGGGCAGGGCCAGCAGAGCAGGACCAGCAGGGCAGGGCCAGCAGAGCAGGGCCAGCAGGGCAGGGCCAGCAGAGCAGGGCCAGCAGAACAGGACCAGCAGAGCAGGGCCAGCAGAACAGGGCCAGCAGAGCAGGACCAGCAGAGCAGGGCCAGCAGAGCAGGACCAGCAGAGCAGGACCAGCAGAGCAGGACCAGCAGGGCAGGGCCAGCAGCATCTGGCACGCAGGGCGCGGAGTGTCTCCACAAGAGCAGCACAGGACACTTTAAAGCAAACAAAAGGTTGAAACAATCAGGCTCCAGGCAGCTCGAAGAAGAAGAAGAACTGAGGCTGAGGCTGTGGAATCCCAGCCAGCACATGCTCCAAGCCCAGGCTGGTGACGTTTCCCAGCAGCAATGTAAAACAAGAACTCTTTCACACTTCAGTCCCCCCAGCTCTGGGGTGTTGTGCTGGGCTAAGTGTGACTCGACTTTGATGTTGTCCAGAAAAGGCCCCATATTTGTCCATGTTTACATATTTTGACAGGAAAGGACCAGCTCTGCTTAATATCCCCTGGGCTTCCTCAGAGCAGATTTAAACACTGCAGGACAAATAACAAACCCTGCAGGTCCTGCAGAAACCGAACTCCCACGGGCAGGGGTGGTGTGGGGAGGGAGCAGGAATCACTCAGGGGATTTGGGATCTGTGGTCTCTGCTGCATGCAGATGTTGGGAAAACTCCCATTCCCTCCAAACAGGGAGAGGAAAGAGATGGAGAGGCTCTGCTAGGAGAGCTGCCTCCTCCTCACCCCACAGAATGCCTCGGGAATACTCCTCACAGGAGCTGGACACTGAGGAGTTATTCCATGGCAGGGATAAGCTGGAATTCTGTGTGCAGTCAGCACTGTCCTGCCTTTAAACCCACATGTGAATGTGTCACTAAATCCCAGGGTTGTGGAAAATGGGGCTTTATGGAGTTGATTCTTTCTTTTTGACACTGAACTTCATTCTGATTTGATCCCTTGTGCATGAGAAGTGGGATGGAGCACATTTACTGAACAATCTTGGTCCAATTTTGTCCTCAATTCCACTGGTTTTACTCGTTCCTTGTCTTACTACAGGCCCTGCTTTAAGCTGTTGTGTTGTGGGCAGAGGACCTGAAATGCTGGAAGAAATAAAGGACAGATTGCAGTGGATGAGGAAACTCAGGCACAAAGAATATGAAATTATTTTTCTGTGTCTCGGGGGTTATCAGGCCATTTATTGCAAGACTGCCTTTCAGCATCCTTCTGAACTTTGATCATATTTAATATATTCGGTTTTATTGATCTGTTTTGCCTTTTGATTTGACAAGGAAAAGCAACAAAGAAAGCACAAGTAAACCTGAAATGGATAAAATCTGCACACTGAAGACGTAGCATGCCTTCCTCTGAAGGATCTTTCATCTAAATCCTGGGAAGCTGGATTACCACTACAGGGAATTACAAAGAAATACTTTTATCTGAAAGTCAAGGCAAGGCAAGGGGTAGATACACATGGAGATGAGGACCCCTGTCAGGGCAAAGCTTTTCCTTGGAAAAGCAGCAGATTTGGTTCAGGGAATTCCAGCACTACTCTTTTTTTCATCTTTTTGAGAACTCAGTCTTTTCTTGATTTCTCTCCTTTTTTTTCCCCCTCTCTGAATATTGTGAAACAGAACATTGTGTCACACTTTCAATTGGAATCCAACAAGCTGAAGCTTTATTTACATTCAGAATCAATGAGAATAAATGCAGCAAGCCAAAACCCTCATTAAATGGCAATTTCTGTGTCCAGTGGGCAGAAACACAAAGAAGCAGCAACTGGTGGAGCTGCTGAAATTCCATTACTCTATTTATATTTAATAGCTGTATTTAAAAAAACAAATCCAGTCTTATCAGTAATTAGAAATACAGAACAAAACTGAGAAGAATAGAGCCTCATCTCTAAATAGATATTGTAAAAAATCCTGGCTGCTGCTCCTGCAGCAGAGTCAGCAATGAGACCTCAGGTCTGCTTGATTTTCTGTGAGGAAGATGAAATGAGAGCAGACTCAGAGCCTTCCTCCTTCCTCTTCCCATCCCAACGTTCCCTTCCATTTGTAAATTATCTGGGAGAAAATACCTAAAGCCCTGGGCCCAAAAGTTAATCCAGAGCTAATCCAGTTTGAACTGTGCCCTTGGAGAAGGCTCCAGGTGTGACACTCAGAAGGGGTGACAGGCTGGGTGAGAACCCCCTGAATTCAGGAGGGGCTTTTTAAACCAAACCAGGAGAAAACAACTGCACCAGACACAGCAGGTCCTGGAGCTCCCACAGGACACCAAGGAAACAAGAGTTGTGGTGAGGTCCCAAATATAAAATACACACAAACCCTGATCTGCAGCTGAGGAAAATTGGCTGAACTCTCTTTGAGCACAGTCGAAGTGCGTGGCTTTATGTTTGATGGAGCTCTCTGCATTTTGGCAGGGCAACAGTTTAGGCTCCCCGACACACTTAAGTGTGGATGGGTGGATGGAACAAAGTATGATTTCATTCAGCCAGTTGTAAATATTTATGAACACAGCCATCATTGGTAGGGAATGCGCTGTTACTTGGCATTAATAATAATGGAAAGGGCAAACATGGCTGGGGCTCGTGAGGCACATCTGGGGCCAGTGAAATTTGTGTATTCCCCAGATTTCTGATACCTTTGTGAAGCTCTGAAGATGAGCAGCGTTGCAGTGATGTAGATGCTCATTTCAGGCTGAGGATTATTCCTGTGTTGATATGAGGGTACTCAAGAAACAGAGGAAGTGTTTGGGTTTGTTGAGGGCAGGAGTTTGATCTCAGTGATGTGTTTGTTCCCTGCTGGCTCTAATAATCCATAAGCTTTGTTCAGTCTCGTGCTTGTGGCCCCAGTGAGCCAATGTGACACCAATGCAGCAGATTTTGTGATGTGGTTGTAGCTGAATGTGTGTCTGCAAGCTCAGGCTCTGACAGACATCAGGAGTTAATGCCTGGGGAAGGCTGGCCTGGAACAGAGACTGGGCAGAGCTGGAGAATAAAGTAGAGATTTATTGAAAGGCCTTTAGGATACACCTTGGGTAGGACAGGGCTACACCCAAGGTGGACCCAAAAACAGTCACAAATGGACAGTCACGAGGTTTCACACTTTTATAAGTTTTGGTCCATTTGCCTATTGGGGTTTAATTGTCCAATTCCAGCTTCAGGTTGTGAGGTCCCATCCTTCTTGTTTTCTCTCTTCAATCCACCCTTGTTTGTGCTTTTGGGCCTGAAAACTTGTAATCATTGTCTTTGGTGTGCAGCAGGAGAAGGATTTGTTTTGTGTCCCTGCTGTGTGCAGAGCTGAGTGACACTGACTGTGAGCTCAGAACTGCATCCCTGGGCAGAACAGAACCTGAAATACATGAAAGCTCAAACTTAAGACACCAGAGTCATTAGGAGAAAGTAACTTTTACCTTAAAATGTGGGAAAGCATTATTAGGTTGGTTCTTCTCCTTTTTGAAAAGTTGATTTATTTTTTTTTCCCCAGATATGTCCATTCCAAAGAAAGTTTCCTTCTGGTTCTGCCTTGCCCAGAAGTCACACATTCCACACAAGCCTTGGGAAGTGATGAAGGGTTTGGTTTGGCTGAGGATCCTCCTGGGTGCTGGGAGCTCTGGCTCTGTCACAGACACCCTGTGCAGCCTTTTCTGTGTCACAGGGTGGGCACCAGGCAGAGGATTTCGAAAACACAAGGAATAGATTTACGCACAGTTCATTGTTTTTCAGGTACAGCTTTCAAACTTAGCCCTGACTTATTGCAGGAAGGATTTTGTGCTGTTTGCTACACCAGGAAGAACAAGATTTGTATCCCAGGTCACTTCTTCTTTCTCCTTTATGAAACGACCTCTACAAATATTTCCCTCCTTCACTGCACGACTCCAACACTTTGATATCTTTCTGTAGGAAAAAGCTGCCACAATAACCTGAAGCAGAAAAAGCCCAAACCAAACCAAACCAAACCATACCATACCAAACCAAACCAAGCCAAACCACA
>VZDJ01000051.1:8267977-8351164 GCA_008694505.1 Cyanoderma ruficeps
AAACCAAACCATACCAAACCAAACCATACCAAACCAAACATCTTCCAAGCCTGGCACCTTTGAGGCCGGGTTTGTGGGCACAGCTCCATTTGCCAGGCTCTCCTGAAGTTCCAGGTGTGTCAGTCTCCTGCCACCCCTGCAGTTCCAGATGTGCTCAGCTCCCTGGCTCAGTGTCTCCTGCCTGCCAGAACCAACTCTTGCAATGAGAGCGCAGGAAGGATGTCACCCCCATCACCCTGTCACCTTTTCCACAGCCATCCTTCAGCTCCCAGCCTGTCCTGCAGCACCTTCCTGAGCAGCAGCTGATTCCTGGATGTTTGGCTGGCTGGATGAAGGCTTTGGCCAGAGCCTGGCCTGTGGGAGTCAGGGGTAAACATTCTCACGAAGGGCTCGCTGTCTGTCACAATAATTTGCTAATCTGTTTATAGCCGGGATTCCTGCAAAATGAAATCAGTCCCCCATATAAGCCTCTGATCCAAGTGTCTCCAAGAACTTGACTTGATGCCTTTGATGAGATCACTGTGCTTGCTGCTGCTTGACCCCCTGACATTGAGCAATATCCTGCCAGGATTTATCCTACCTTGGAGCTCACAAGGTGTAAGAATGATTAAATCCTACATCCTGTTTCCTTACTGCAAGGGAGCTCTGAGCTGAAGGTGGCACAAGGTTGTCTGCCAGGCACTGGTTTGTAGTAAATGCTGCTCAGACAGAGCAAATGGGAGCAAAGTGATATTTGTCAATTCACCTGAAACTTGAGACAATTGGAGAGTTATGGAAGGGGAACCATTGGGAGAGGATGGGATTGAGAGCAGCCCTGGGAGAGGGACCCGGGGGTGCTGTGGGTGAGAGCTGGACCTGCCCCAGCCCTGAGCCCCCTGCCCTGGGCTGAGCCCCAGCCTGGGCAGCAGGGGAGGGGGATTCTGCCCCTCTGCCCCTGGGCTCAGCTCAGGCCCCACCTGCAGAGCTGCCCCAGCCCTGGGCCAGCACAGCAAGGACCTGGAGCTGCTGCAGAGATCCAGAGGAGGCTCCAGGGGGATCAGAGGGATGGAGCAGCTCTGCTGGGAGGAAAGGCTGGGAGAGCTGGGAGTGTTCACCTGGAGAGGAGAAGCTTTGGGGTGAGCTCAGAGTGGCCTTGCAGGGCCTGAAGGAGCCACTGGAAAGATGGAGAGAGAAGATTGACAAGGGCCTGGAGTGCCAGAACGAGGATGAATGACTTCTAACTGAGAGAGAATAAGTTTAGAGTAAATATATGCAAAAAATCCTTCCCTGTGAGGGCCGTGGGGCCCTGGCACAGGGTGCCCAGAGCAGCTGTGGCTGCCCCTGGATCTCTGGTAGTGCCCAAGGCCAGGTTGGAGCAGCCTGGGACAGTGGGAGGTGTCCCTGCCCATGGCAGGGGTGGCACTGGATGACCTTAAGGGTCCCCTCCAATCCAAGCTATTCTGTTATTTTGTGATGCGTTACCCACTCAAATAAGGGGGTGGCTTCTGTCACAAAATCACCAAGGCTCTGTAGGCAGAGTGCCTGTGGATGTCGTTTGTGCCATAACTCTGGGGATCCTCAACTGCTGTAAAAGGAGCCTGCACTGACTTATTCAGAGCCCACCTGTCCTGTCTGTCCTCCCTTTGGCCAGCAAAACAGAGAGCTGAGAAACAGAAACCATCAAAGGGCAGGGCTTCCATGTGAGCTTCAAAAAAGGTGGTTTGAATAGTAAAAACCATTAAAATAAGATCAGATTTTAGCACTGGACAGTCACAGTCTCCAGCAGACCCTCAAAGGCATCTCCAGTTGTAGCCAAATCCCAGCACCACCTCCTTATCACAGCCTTTGTCTGTGGCACTGCTGGGACAGCAGCAGAGGAAGTTTTATCTGAGTTTTGCTGTGCAACTGCATCCCACAGATGTGTTGGGGTGTGTGAACAGGACCCTTTCCAGCAGAGATCACACAGCTGCCAGGCCAGAGATCCCTGTTATTCTACAGCAGGGCTCACCTGGGAGATTCTATGGAGGAGTTGATCCCAAAAGAACCCACTGTCAATTTAGAGGGTTTCCATGTTGCTGCAATTTTTTCCACAGCAAAGATTCTTGGAGAATTTCTGCTACTCTGTTATTTATATTCTTCTCTTAGCTGATAAAAAGGGAAGAGTTTTACAAGCTGTTCAGAGCTTCAAAGAAATCCATATTTATTATCAGTCCCCAATTCAGCTGTCACGTCCCTTTCTTTGGTGCTTAAAGTGAGTTTGGGAGTGCTCAATAACTCGAGGGGAGTGAGCCCAGCCAGGCAGGAATGCTCATGGGAAGTGGAAAATCCCTGGAAGTCAGACAGGACTGTGCCCAGAGCAGAGCTGTCCTGCCTGCTCTGGCAGAGCTTAAGGTGCAGCCTGAGCCTCTGGCAAAAGGAGAAAGCACAGCCCAGAAGTCACTCCCAAAAATATTTCACTTGCTGGGAGTCTCTGGTATTTGGCAAATACCTTTAGCTTTTATTTTCTCTTTTTATTTGAAAGAGCCAGACGCTTCTGAGGAGCCTTTGGGGATGTCTGCACTGCAGGTCAGCGCTGGGAGAGAAGCTGAACCTTGGCTCAAGTGCAGACAAATAAACTCCCCAGTTCTGTGGTGCTCAAAGAGGGCTTTGAACACTCCTGGGATTCGGAAACACACCTGTGATGTGGGGAAAATGTTAGTAAATAGTCTGCACAGACATTTGATTTTCTGTGCCTTCACACCCGTTCACACCCAGACTAAAACCGACTGGCATCAGCTGCTCTCACAATTTTAAAATTGCATTTGCCTGGACATCAAACCATGTTACATCTTTAAAGGGGATCAAGAGGCTGCAGCTGATTGCAAGAGCTCTGTGTGATCATGGCAGTTTGTGAACACCTTTACAAGCTGTTTCTAACCTTCTCCCTGGATCCCAAATTCAGGTTGAATGAGGAGAAAGACGGCTGGGGGGACAGAAGGCACCAAGGAGCTGCTCCTCCACCTCTCATTCCACTGCAGGCAGGAGCAATCAGGGGTTGGACTGCACAAAGAGTGTAAAATGAACGAGGAAGGATTTTCTCTGACCAGGTTTTGGCAGCAGTCTGGTGACAGCTGTGCATCCTGGACAGGCTTGTCCAGGCCATGAGAGGGATTGCTGGGAGAGCTGTTGGTCCTGAGCATGACAGAGATGTTGAGTTGATTTCTAAAACCTCCTTCCCTCCTTGATCTTGCTAGTTTGAATGCGAGCCTTTGGTCCTGGAAAACATTATTTCTGTGGATAATGATGCCAGGATCTGGTGAGGGACACTTGAGTCCTAGGATATGATATTCTGTGATTATCCAGCACTGGGAAGACACACGAGGAGCCCGGTGGTTCCTAACATGGTGGTGTGAACCCAGACTTGCAGGACCTTGGGGGTGTCACCTCATATCCTTTACCTGTCTGCAGGATGGAAATCTTTTGTTTTCCCCAACAAGAATTGAGTTCAGGATGGCTCTGTGATCAGCAGCTTTCATCCCTGGAAAAATAAATTGTTGTTGTGTTTATGCAATCCTCAAAACCTCTGGAGCAATTTGCATTTAGCAAGGACAAGAAACCCTTCAAATTATGCTCAGCCCATCTCCGAGGAGAGCTGGGGGTCCTGCTGTGCCCAGCCTGCCTTCCAAGCCAAGCTGACAGGGGGCATTTGCAGAAAGCTTTGTAGAACGGGCCAGATTGTTGACATTTCTCCAAACAGACCTATTAACCTGTGCAGGAATTTGAGAACCCCACGCCCCCAGCCCCGAGGGTCCCCAGCCACGGTTCCAATGATGGCATTATTCCTATTCCCGAGGTGAAAAAAAACCCACCCCAGCAACGAATTCTGTCTGGCCTTGTGTTTCCTCCTCCTGTACAGGAGGCTCTGCATTTCTGACGGCAGATCTGACCACATTCAGAAAGTTCCTGTCTCCAGGTGGAATTCAGTCTATTGACACAGTTGGCTTTTTACAGCGCCGTGAAACATTAACCACTTCCTCTCCCCCTCCCAAACTCTTGACCTGTCATTTAGGGGCAAAACTCATTTACACCAATCAAAACCTGAGTAATGACATGTTTTCTCAGCCAGGCTATTTTTGATTTACACCCCCTTAAGAGCAGAATTTGCTCCAGAGTGCTCTCCTTCCTCTCAGCCTCTTCCTGCCCACTTAAAACATTGGAGTTATTGTAGCTCCCACATTAAATCCCAGCAACCTGGAGGTCAGGCAGTCCTAGACCGCTGTGGTGGATATATCACCCTGAAATAGATCTGCCTTTCATCAGATTCTTCTTTAATGAGGTAAGAGATTTAATTTCCCAGTTAAAAAGCAAAATGAAATAAGGGACATGTGATACATGAGCAACTCCATTAGACCCCGCAAGGAAATGGGGATTGCCAGACCAGGTCTAGACAACAGCACAGGCAGCGTCTCTGAAATGGTTAATTATGGAACAAATAGCTCACTCCAGGGCTGCCTTGAGAGAAATCCCTCAGTCCAGGGCCTGGAGAGAACATTCCCATTGTAGTGAGTGCATCCCGTTCATTCTCACCTTGGCCAAGTGCACTTCAGCAAAACCAGCATGAAAGGACTGGAACCAGAAAGGGAAAGTTTTGTTGGATTTTTCTGGTTTGTTTTTGGTTTTTTTTTTTCTGTTGTGCTAATTTTTATATTTTTTTATCCAGTACAGAAAGTATAAATTCCCTGGATTTCTTTCAGAAGAGGAATCCTGAAAGGCTCCTGTTGTTCCTCTCAGTATTGCTCTTACACCGACTGCATCCTTTGCAGCCAGCTTCTGGACAGGACATGAGTTAAGCTGGAAAACCCAGAACGTTCTGTATGTTCCCTGCTCTCATTACTGGGCTGTTTGCTTTTGTCTGTCAGCCGACGTAAAGAATGTAAAATCATTTTTTCCTCTTTTTCTGCGGGTTATTTTATTCATCTGTACCACAGCGCTGGAACAGGCTCAGGTGCCAAGAGCCACTTCCAAGATTATATTTTAACAACTTCCTCAAGTGTCCATTAGCCTGCAGATGCAAATTGCTTCACCAAGGCACTGCTTGTTACTCTCTCTGTACTTATTAAATCTCATTTCTGGATCTGAGACCCCCTGAATCCAAGTTTCTGCTGTCTGAGCCAGCTGCTGAAAGGAGTAAATTCTATTACACTGCCCTTCCTCAATTATAATGTCTTTAAACAAACACAGCTCACAACTGAGAGCCCTAGGGAATAACAAAAGTCATATTTTTCTCAATTCCTTGTCTGGCTGCCTCCCGAGGAGCTCCTTACCTGGATGTCTTTCAGTGTTGTAGGACTGTGACACCTCCACTAAGCAGGACATGGACTTGCTTATACCTGCTCTCGTTCTTGATTCATTAAAAACCTCTATTAAACCTGCTAATTGGGAGTGTTGGAGTGAGTAATGTTGCACTCACAGTGCTGGCTGCGTGCTAGAGACACAGGGAGAGCTGCAAGGGTTAAACTGCCCCTGGCAGCCCTGCCTGGAGTGCTCCAGGTGGGGAGCAGGGATGGGATGGGATGGGATGNTGGGATGGGATGGGATGGGGGACAGGCAGGGAATAAAGATCCCTTCAGGCTCCTGGGGGATCCTCTCTGTGCTGCCTCAGCTGAGGGAAGAGCAGGGGCTGAGCAGGTCCTGTGGGCACTCAGTGGGGCTGAGCATCCTCTGCTCCAGAGGGAAATGTGTTCATTGTGGCTGCTCCCAAGGGTCTGGGATGCTCCAGCTCATTTCCTTATAATCTCCAGATCCCAGGGGTGGGCTCCTAAAGAGGAGGACAGTGCCTTTCCTTGGAAAAGGAAACCCCCAGCCCCATTTGGCAGCTCTTTGAGCACACAGTATCGTTAGAATTGCCAAATGTTTTCCTCCTGGCTTGCCTTGGGATGGGCAGGCAGGGGAACACCTGTGGAAAAGTGGGAGCAGGGATTTGTCTGCAGGTAACGGGGCCAGGCAGGAGCTCTTCTGCAGAGTCCACACATCCCCAACATCTCAGCCAGCCCAGCCAGGGTCAGGATGAAATTTTCACACCTGTTTCTCCAAATTCAATCATAAAAAAATAAAATAAAATTCCATGCGAGCTGAAAGGCGGGAACATTCCAGTAACATTTTACTGACCGAAATTTCCCGTCAGATGGGCCTCTGGCTACAGTGTGGAAAATGTGTCCTCACTCTCTTCCCCCCAGCCCTGGGCACACCTACAGAGACTCTGCTGGGGTTTTGTCCCTGCCAGGGCTGCCCTGGGGATAGGGGATGGCTGGTCCCTGCAGTCACTGGTGTCACCAGTGTCCCCAGGGCGTGGCTGGTTCCTGGAGTCACTTGTCACACCAGTGTCCCCAGGGCATGGCTGGTCCCTGGAGTCACTTGTCACACCAGTGTCCCCAGGGTGTGGCTGGTCCCTGAAGTCATTGGTGTCACCAGTGTGCCCAGGGTGTGGCTGGTCCCTGGAGTCACTGGACCCACCAGTGTCCCCAGCAGCCCTGGGAGTGGGGACTCTGTGTTTCCAAACCCTGGGTCACAGCGTTACACAGCAAATTTGGAACAGACTCTGCTCGTGTGGAGAGAAGAGGGGGGGAAATGAAAATAAAATAAAGAACAGAAGTCATGATACTATCAGAGAAACGTGTGTGAAGTCCCCAAGTGCTCCTGACCCTCGGCCAGAAGCCAGTTTGAAATCCCAGACTCGTGATGTGCCGAATTCCGAGTTTCCCACCCCACTGCTCCTTCTTTTTGTAGTTTATTTTTATTTAGCAACACGCAGCGAGACACAAACTTTGCCGTTGCCATGCTGAGGCTGTGGAAAACTACAGTAGGAGGCCATGGGCTGAATTTGGCTATAATTGACTGGAATTCATGACAGGGGAGTATCTTTTGTTGGCTTTACAGAATGGAATCACTTCCTAACAGTAATGAACAATCTTGGACAGGATCGTTTGGGGATAGTAAAGCCCTGGCTGCGACACCAGAGCTCCCAAAGCTCCTTGCACAATGGGCTCTGTAAAAAGCTTTTAGGAGAGAAATAAAATATTTGGAATTTGATACCTGCGGAGGTTCTGACTTCTCTCTGTTCTCCAGACATCAGTTTTAGCCTGGTGGGAGGCACTGTCTTTGCCAGAATAAATGCAGTTTAAAACAACAGCAGTACTAGAAACACTCATATGCAGGCACTTGTCCTAAAAATTATTTTAAATGAAAAAACTTAACTGCAGTCTCACAAATCAGGGCTGTTCTGGAGAGGAAAAATTAAATTAGAGATCTTATTTACAGCAGCAGGAACTGGTTTGGGGGTTTTTTGGGGTGGGTTTTCTTTTGTTTGTTTTGTTTGTTTGTTTGGGTTTTTGTTGTTGTTTTTGTTGGGGATTTGGTGGGTTTTTTGGGTTTTTGTTTTTGTTTGTTTAGGAATTTGGGGGGTTTTGTTTTGTTTTTTGTTTTTGTTTTTGTTTTTTCTTTTTGTTAGATCCACATTTTAATTTCATGTTTACCATTTGTTTAGGACAAAAAAAACCCCCACCTCTTTACAACAACAACAAGACTTTTCTGCTCTGTCTGGGTCATTTTGAAAACAGAGGTATTGTTAAATTATTGACTCTGATGTGCAATATCAGCAGGGAAATAAAAAAAAAAGAAATGTCAGTTCTTTTGTGACAGAACTGGTGCATTCAGTTAACTTCAATGCTGTAAATGAAGTTTAGGAGGAGTATTTGTACAATACTATCACACCACTGGCACTCAAACAAATGGGGATAAAAGGATTGTATTCAGAATAAAAGCAGCTTACACGATGTCTATTGTTGCACTGTCATAAAATCAACCTCGTTTTAACGTGCAATGATTTGGATTGTTCTCTCCTGGAGGTTTGCTTTATTTGCTGGCTCTGAAACAAAGACAAACTGAAATCTGGGGTGGGAAAGGTGGTTATGAGCAAGAGAGAAAGTTCAAACTAAATTTGCCCTTGTGCTGTTGATGTTGAGAGAGGCCCAAATTTGTGAGGAGGTCACAGGATGCTGCTGGGGCTTGGAGAATGCAGGGAAGGCAGTTGGTGTAAGGAGAAGTCAGTCAGGCCTTATCCTGCTTTAGTCTGATGTATATATTTCTTTTCCTGTGCTGTTTGATGGGCTCTGCTCTCAGTTTAAGCTGGATGTGAAGAACAAAGGGATTGTTCTGGGCTCGGTTACAAACTTACATGTTTTTTCTCAATTCATGACAAATTCATGACAAATTCTCTGTCTCGTTATTCTTTTTTTTTTTTTTCCCTCAAAGTTCTTGCTAGGCCTGGATTTCCAAAGGCCCGGGAGTGACGTCAGCAGTGAGCTCACACATCTGAACAAGTCTGGGATTACAGCTGTGTTTAATAAAGTCTGAGTTAGCTAGAGAGAATGTAAGTAAGCTAAATCCCATCTGCTTTGAGGTTTCCCTTTGGTCCCTGAAGAAGCCAAGAGCAGGATATGAGCAGAGGTGTCCGGGCTCCTTCCGGAA
Source organism: Cyanoderma ruficeps (assembly GCA_008694505.1). NCBI lineage: Eukaryota > Metazoa > Chordata > Aves > Passeriformes > Timaliidae > Cyanoderma > Cyanoderma ruficeps. Next base: position 8,276,462 of record VZDJ01000051.1, read on the forward strand.
ATGCTGGGAAAAAGGGAAAAAGGGAAAAAGGGAAAAAGGGAAAAAGGGAAAAAAGGCTCCCTCTGCTCCTCTGCTCTGCTTTGGTGATGGGACCTCTGCAGAGAGCAGGGAGGGGAGAGCAGAGCCAGCTCCAGCTCCCCTCACTGCCAGGGAAATGGGCTCAGAGCTCTGAGTGATGCTGTTTTACACCACAACGACACAGACTGAGATTCAAGGCTGAAAATGACTCCTCTATTTTTGGGATGTGTCTCCCTTTTATACTATTTTACACAGACCAGTTGGATTGGTGACACAAAGACAAACCTCTTCACTCACACTGGTCAGAGCAGAGGGACAGCAAGAAGTCCCTCGTAGGAAAAGGAATGAATAACATAAATACAGTTAAAAAAACATTTTTCCTGTTTACAGAAAATTTCCTGAGAAAAGAATTTCAGAAAACTAAAACACCTCAGGCATGGAACCAGGGCTACACTGGGAGCACACAGCACCTCCTCTCCCCTTGCTGATTCCACAGAAATCCCAGATAAACGGGGCAGCAGCAAGATCTGGGCTGTGCTCCCCTCTCCTCACCCCTGTGAATGAGCAGCTGCTCAGTCCCCTCATTTCTGGGGGCTCCTGTCAGTGAGGGGGATAATCCTGAGCTGGCTCTTGCCAGTACTGAACAATTTGGATGTGATATTCCAGATGGGCAGGGGGAAATCAGGATAAAAAACAGAGGAGAGAGAAACTGCTTTGAACTTTCCACTCAAAATCAAGATTAAGCTGAGAAATCCAGTGGAAATTCCCACAAGTCTGCTTTTCCTTCACCGTGGTTTTTGTTGTGTTATCAGGCAGTCAGGAAATAATCAGGAAAATTTAGCCATAAAAACCTCCTTGCTAGTAATTGAGGAAGCCCAAATTATGTTTTAATTTCATGCACCTATTGTCCCAACCAGCCCCCTGCTCCCGGGATATTGCTCTTGAGCACGAGGTTCTGCACCCAAAGGTTGGCTCTTCCTTGGAGAAGTGCAGCTCAGTTCCAGGCGTCACACAGAACTCCTGGGCCAGTGCTGTGCTCACTCCTGGCTCCTCCTCCTTGCCATTCCTCAGGGAAGGGGGACCCCTTCCCCTCCTGCTGCCTGCAGAGCTTGAGAATTGCAGAGCAAATGCTCAGATCTGCATCAGCCACATTCCCGAGCTCCCCTGATGACTTTATCTGCTGGATGCTTTATCTGCTGGATGCTTTATCTGCTGGATGGAGCTTAAATATCTTTTTTTTTTCCTGATCTGTGACCGTGATTCAATACTTCAAAACAATTTTAGATGACACTTTGAAGACCAGAGATTTCAGTGTCTTAAGGCCAACACAAACAGGTTTTTAGTTATTTGGGGATTTTTCTTGTCTTCTCAACCACACCTAGAGATTTTCAGCGCTTGCACAGACATCTTCCTTCTGGGGGAGATTGTCTGGTTACTCAAAGGACAGACAGACAGACAGACAGACAGACAGACAGACAGGTCCCTTCTGCTCTCACTGGAGTGAATTGAATGGAAGCCATGGGATCCCAGCTGGGTTTGGGTTGGGATGGATCAGGCTGGATGAAGCCCTGCTCTGGTGGAAGGCAGGGAGCTGGAGCAAAATGAGCTTTAACGTCCCACCCAACCCAACCCACTCTGGGATTCTGTGGATTTCCATCACGTTTTCTATCAAATGGACGCTCAGGTGTGCCCATTCTGTATGATTATCCACTCTTTGGTCTTCACTAGCAGCAGGAATCCCCTTCCCTGTGGGGCACACGCTGGTTTTCATCTTATTGGAACAAGTTTCTTCTGGAATGGATAAGAGCTACGGATTTTTTTGCCTTGCTGTTTTCCTTACTCAAGCTTCAGTAGGGAAACTGTGCCTGTGAGACATTTAGGGATATATTTAACATGATTAGCTGCAATTTTGACACCAACAATCTTAAAAACATGATTGCAGTAAAGTGCACGTACGTATTTTGGGACGTGGAGAAGCACATGAGCATTTTGATGAACCCAAGCACTTAGAGGGTACAAATTGCTGTGGCACAGGATAAAACCTTTTCAGCAGCCAGAACACTCACAGAGTTGTTTTGCCTGTTGTTTTCCCTGTGCTATTTCTAGATTAAACACTCAGGAGTGATGCTAACGAGCTGATAAAGCTTTACACCAGCCCACAGAGTGAGTTTCACTTGTTCCCTGAGTCCTCAGGGATTTGATGTTCTCTTCCTTGTCAGTTTTCATACCTTGGTGCATAGCCAAAGCCATATTCTGTCTCATAAACTTCTAATAAATCTACTGCAAACCTGATAAAAGCCAAAGAAGTCGCTGTGTCTCACCGAGTCTGACACCAGCAGTTTGCATGGAAAATATTTATGTACCGGCGTAGTCGTCACTGTCTGTTTATTCTTTTTATTTTGATTTTTCTCGAGGGAGTTTTGCACAGAGATTATCTTTGTAAATGTTTGTGCTATCACTAACAACACTTTTTTTTTTGGTCATGATTATCAGTGTGCTGATGCCTCTCTTGCAACTTTTATTTTACAGATCAGGGCAAGAGAGGATCAAGGTCAGATGGCAGGCAGGTCCCACTCTCAGGGGTCCTTTGGGACACTGGTGTGATCAGAGAGCTGGAAATAATTTTATTCAACACCAATATTTGCTCAAATCCTGATTGTTTTTCATTAAGCCTGTGGCCTTCCCAGGTGGGCAGACACAGGCAGGACACTCTCAGCTCTTTGGAGAGGCTGAGGGATGTCTGTCACAACCCCAGGGGGATCTGCTCCCCATTTCTTCATTTTCCCTTGGGAAATGCCCTGACACAAACAATAAATACAAATATAAGATAAAAATTCCTTCCCCTTTTTGGAGATCATCCCTTGAAAACTCCAAAACTGTCAAGCATTTTTTTTCTTTGTGTTTTTTTTCTTTAGTGTTTGGTGTGATATTTAATAGATCAGGGAACACTATGAGGCCTTGCCTTTACAGGTTTTTTTTACTTCTGCAGCAGTTTTAAACCTGCATCTTCAGTCCCTGCATTTTAGTGAGCTCAGACCTCCCCAGGGTTAAGGATGAGCCTCTGCATTCCCTGATCCCAAACCTGTGGCCACCTTCTAACACGGGTTGCAGTTGTCAGGATCAATCCCTCCCCAAATTAATGTTGTCGTCACCATGGTAGCCTGACCACCACTCATAGTACCTGGGAAAGCTTTATCAAGATATAATTATACAAATTATAATGGGATAAATTTATAAATGAGGGTTTTCACTGGAGAAGTGGCCAAAAGTCTGCAGTGTTTAGAATCCCTTCTGAGTCATCACATCAGGGAAGGGGGAATATCAGTGTAGAAATAACGTGAGTTATTGTAAATAGGTATTTAAAGCAATAATTGAGATGTTTTCTGGGGAAGCGGCCTGAAGTGTCTTGTTTAATAGCCTTGAGTGGTTGCAAGGAAATGCTCCCATAAAAATCAGTTTGTTTGCAAATAATTGTCAAAGAAGCAGCAGCAAATGGGTTTCTGCAAATTCCTGGGAAATCAACAGCAAGGTAGCAGGTAAGGTGGTAATCCAGGAGCCAGAGTTTTAGCAGGATTGTGGAATATTGCTCAATATGAACCACAATTAACTGACCTGTGTTTGGCTACAGTTGTAAAGGAAGGAAGGCAATGCAGGTGGAAAGACAAAAGCATTTTGATCTCAGTTCTGTGCCAGGGAAATCTTGTGAATATGGTCTGGAAAGACAGAAAATTTAGGGAAAGGAGACTCAGTGAAAAAGGATCAGAGAAACTGACCTAAAATCATTGATCTTAAGAATGGAGCATGGAAAGGATCTTACAGTCTCCTTAAGGATCAGCCCTGTGATATCAAAGTCTGTCTTTAAACCTTGACTTTTCCTCTGGCAGTTCAAGGAGCTGTTTTCAGCAGGATGGTTTCCTTGGCACTCAGCTGGGGCTGCTCTCAGGCTTGGCTCTGCTCCGTCCTGCCCTGTGCTCACATTCCCGAGGCTGCCAGAGCTCCAGGAGCCTTTGGGCAGGGATGCCCAGGGTGGGATTGTTGGGGGGTCTGTTGGATGATCTTTGTGGGTCCCTTCCCTCTCAGGATATTCTGTGATTGTCTGGTTCCATTCTAACATGGCTTTTCTCTGATAAATACATTTTCTTCCAGCCACAAGCACTGAATGCTCCTAAAATCGTCCAAATCTTGTCATTTCTGTTTCAGACGTCGCATTTCAGTGGCTCCCTGCGTTCCCAGCTGTGTGCTCCTGACACTGGCTGCACTCTGCATGTGGCAGCAAATCCTCAGGCTCCACTAAGGGTGCTGTTAATTCACATTCAGGGCAGGTTTTACTCCCAAATATGCTGCTACAAAGCAGATTATTCCTAGGGCTGGGTGAACCAGCACAGGTATCAAATTGAAACTAAATCTAATTACCTGGGTTGTAACAATTTTGTCCCAAGGTAATAATGAGGAGGGTTTTTTTTCATTTCACTAATATTTCCCCAACAATTACTTGGTCTCTTTTAAGCTTTCATAAATATCAATCTGTTCCTAGATTTGTTGATAATTTATGACTTTCCACAGATCTTTTGAATTTCATCCCTAACACTGACTTGCAAGCATAAAACCACAGCAACAAACTCCAGCATATTCAGCTCAGTGTTCATTTAATTTCTCCCTGTTCCTTTCACTTAAAAAAAAAAAAAATCAATTTCTATCCACATTCATCTGATGAAAGAGGGCACCGCAGGGCACAGAATCCAGTGCTGGTCCTGCTCGTTAGAGATCACAACCTGGAGCTAACTTTCTGATTAAAATACATTTCCCCTGTTCTTTCATGTTATCATTTGTTTCTGACTCAGTGCATGGTTCAGTGCTTGCCACAGACTGTGATTAAGGATGGGTGAGCCCAGAAAAGATAAAACAAGAACAAGCCTGAGCTCTTACCTGGAACTTATCTCCTGTGGCTTTTTTTTTTTTTTTTTAAGTCAGGTAAGTGGGTGGTGAATTATTGGAGAAGAAATTAGTTCAACTTTTGATTCAGCAGCTGCTGGTGGAAAAATGGCATTAGCAAATGCTCCCAAAATAAATCCCACAAGTTGCTTCCCACAGTTCGATTTTATCTTGTGTAGACTCGTGTGTATGGACAGGGAAATCAAGTGTTTTGTAAATGTTTGTGAAAGAACTACTGACATGAGAGACAGGGAATGGTGCGTTGGATGGAGAACTGTCATTTCCTGACTCCCATTCTGATTTTATTGGAAAAATTGTGTTACATCTCCCAAGCAGGTTTTGGTCTCGAGTACACACTTCATTGAATTATAAATCATCCTTAAATCACAGAGTATTCTGAGCTGGAGGGGACATGCAACTCCTAAGTGAGGGCTCAAAAGCCCCCAGGGTTATTTCACAGCCTGAACTGGGGCAGAGCTGGCACAGGATGGCTGCATGACCAGCTGGAGAAGATTCTGAGAATTACACACAAAAATTGGAGACCTACTCACAACTGTGTTCAACAACCCCACTGCCTCTGAGGTTGGTGGAGATGCCCAGAACAAGATGTTCCTCTAAGAAACCAGCTCTCAAGGAAGGTCCAGTGCCTTTAGGAGGAATTAAATAACATTTCTGACCCTCTTCCCAGCACAGGCACATTTCTTCTCTGGTGCCACGACTGTTATGAAACACAGCATTTCACAAAATTAATGCAGAAATTGGAAATGGGTATTCTTATTTGGAAAAGACTAAGATTTGCTCCATGTGCTGGGAGGGGAGCTTGGGGTGATCTCATCAGACACAGGAGAAGGCACACGGGGGGTCAGTGTTAAAGACAGGAAAGCCACAGCAAGGAAAATTTAAGTGGTTCAGTTGGGCAAAGGAGCTCTGCATTTTATGGCCTTCTAAAATAGTCAGAATTTCAGGGTCAGGGATTCCCCCATCCTTTTCTAGATGTGTAGGATTGGTAGTGCTGTGGAGGAGCAAAAAGGAAAAAAAATCCTGAACCACACAATCATGGAATATCCTGAGCTGGAAGGGACTCACAGGGATCACCCAGCCCAGCCCCTGTCCCTGCCCAGACCCCCCAACAATCCCCCCCTGGCCATCCCTGGCAGCGCTGTCCAAAGGCTCCTGGAGCTCTGGCAGCCTCGGGGCCGTGCCCATTCCCTGGGGAGCCTGGGCAGTGCCCAGCACCCTCTGGGGGAAGAACCTTTCCCTGCTCTGCAGCCTGAGCCTGCCCTGGCCCAGCTCCAGCCCTTCCCTCACAAAGGGATGTGCCCGTGGAGCCAGGGAAAGGCCAGCTGGGAGGAGATGTATTCAGAGAGGAATATGACCCAAAATTCCCGGGCAATCCATTTTTATCCTTACGAGCATCTTTGCTCCAGAGGAGGATCCCAGGAGCAGAGGTTTGTGTTGTCACGGCCTCAGAGATGTTTGGGTCAGCCTTGCTTTCTACACCATCCAACAGAAATGCGATTTCATCTTCTATCCTGGAAGACAGACCTGAACGTTCAAGATTAATTTTCCTCCTTCTGCCACCACCCCCCAAAAACAGAACCCAAGAGAAACAAACCCAGAGCACAGCAGGCTGGGTACAGGCAGGGGAGAGCCAGGATTTTGGGGTCAGGAGGAGGGAAATCGGTGCTAATGAGAATCCTTTACCTGTGATCTCTTTTTTTGCCCATGAGCCTCATGTTCAAGGGTATCCAGAGCCAACAAAGAGCCCTGGGAAGGTCCTGGCTGAGTGCTCTGTGTGTCACTGAGCCCCGGCTTGGGGAGCCCTGAGCCTCACGGCAGTGCTGGGGCTATCTGTACACACCGACAGCCACGTAATCGCCTCTTATCTCAGCTGAGAAGAAAGGGAATCCCTCCTGTGTTGTCCTCTTCGGGCTTTTATCTCTACTATTTTAGTTTGGGGTTTTTGTTTGGTTTGTTGTTTTTTAGTTAGTTTGTTGGGTTTTTTTCCTTTTCACAAAGACTCAGGCTCCAACTCTGCTCACTTTCCTCACTTTTCTCCCTGGAGCTCTTCAGAGCAGGAGGGCAAAAGGATGCGAAAGAGATCACAGTCTTGAACAGATGGGAATATGCCAGATCCTCTGTTTGCATAAATCTGAATTTTGCAGTTGATTCCAGTGAAGTGGGGTCTATTTGCACTGACATTGAACTCCTTATTTTCTGTAGGAGTCCCAAGAATTTAAACCCCGCTTGTGATTCCCCCGATTTCACGTAAGCTTGCTACAATTTCACAACGTTAAAAAAACGGGGGGTGAGGGGATTAAAACTCCTGATAATGCACTCGGCTGATGCTGTAGGGAAAATATTCTGCTTTCTGAGTCATTTGCCCTGAGCTGACTTTCTTTTTGAATGGTTCAGGGGGTTTCCTTCTTTAGCCATAAATCGCATGCAAATTCTTTTTTGTGTGTGTGTGTGTGTGNGCGCCTCTCAGAAGCCACGCCAGAGAGAGAGAGAGAGAGGCTGTTCCTTTAAAGCAAAACCGAAAAAAAAAATTGCCTTCAGGCGTCCTATTACAGTGGAACGAGCCAAGGATCAGGATTTGCAGCTCAGCTATATAAACCCGGCAGAATCTGGCTGCTGTGGCCAGTTTGCCTTGCTGTCAAAGCTCGCTGCCTTGCGCTCGCACACGGCTCCGGACAACGAAAACTCCGCCGAGTTTTGACAGGACGGCAACAAAGTCAGGAGCGCCGGGGCTGGCTTTGCACACCCTATTTATTTCATGGAGGCTGCTCCCAGCGGGATCTAAGCTCTGTCAGAGTGCCTGAGGTAAGTCTGCTTCGTCCCTGAATAAAAAAAGTCGGGAGCTGCTCTCGCACACAAGTTTGCAGTGACCCCGAGCTCCGGCATCCCTCGTGGCTGCGGCCGCCAGGTGAACGGGCAGGGATCTTGTCAGGGAATAATTTATTCCTGTCAGGGAGTAATTCTGGATTGGAGCACGCCTGCCCCGCAGCCTGTCTGCACTGCCCGGTGTAATCATGTCAGAAATGTCTCTTTGACATCCATCCCGCCCGATGAATGAATGAATGGAGCAGCAGCCGGCTGGGTGCTGGGCATCCACACGAGTACAGACAGATTGACAGGCAGGCTAGGAAGGCAGATTTGGGATTTCCTCTTGGCTCCTGGAGTGCTGTAAATGTTTCTCCCATCCTCACTTCTCGAACCAGACTAAATCCACTGGCAGGTTTTAACCCTCCCAAGCAACTCTCCTTGTGCTCCTGTCTGTGACCTGATGGGAGTCGGGCCCTTCCCGCTGGTCATTTGCTGTCCCCACACTTTTTCTTTTTTTTTTTTTCTTTGTCACCTTCCTCCCCGCCCCCACTGGGCTCCAGTTTCTTCTAAAAGTCCGGTAATATTACCCTGCAGTGGGGAGCAGAGCACAAAGGGAGATTCAACTGGTATTTTATTACCAGTGCTTGGCTGGGTGGGTTCTGAGAGCGGGAGGGTGAGATTCTCCATCCTCATGGAAAAACAGAGGCACTGACTCCGTGTGTCAGCTCCTTGCTCCCTGGTGCACTGAGATTTTCTGCATGACTGTGTCTGCACTTACCAGCGAGGCTCAAATTGGCTTAAAAAGGAGAAGCTGGCTGGGAGAAGGTGAACACACTTCGATTCATTTAGGAGCTCAACCCACCCACTCAAGACTTTGTGTTACATCACCTTTGCAGAGCTTTCCCTGCCTGATTTTCTGTCTGGCTACCGGGACGGAGAGTTTTTGGCAGTTAACCTAAACTTCTGAAAAGTCTGTCTCATACTGTAGAAAGGAATGTTCAGATTGAAACGATGGGGACGTGTTGCATTGCGCAGTGGAGATATTAAAATTAAAAAGCCCAATAAAAATATTTATAGAAGTTTTTAATTCATGAAAAAAAGGGAAAACAATGAGGTGGATGTGATTCTATGGTCTGGGTAAAAGCCTTGCTGTCCAGCTGTTTGGTTTGGTTTTCTCTCCTGGTTTATTTTTTTAAGACCACATTAAATACTGGGAATTCATTTTACACGCTTCCTGATTAATGTTACATATGGGGGTTGTTTTATTGTGCTGGGTTTGTGCATTTGCCTTTTAAAGCTGTGAAATCATGGAATGGTTTGGGTTGGATGGGACCTTGGAAATCATCCAGCTCCAGCCATGGCCAGGGACATCTTCCACTAGACCAGGTCGCACAGTTTAGGGGTGCTGGAGTCCAAAAATGAGGTGGACAAGGGGGATTAGGGACCATCCTTTGAATCCTAGGGAAACCTGCAGAAATGTGATGTCTTTTGGGTTGTTTCTTACTGATACAGGGAAGGCAGGGGCAAATTCAAGCTGAAGAAGTTTGACCAGATGAAAGTGTTTAGCCAAGAGAAGATAACTGGTCTGTCTGCAGCTCAGACAAATTCCCCGGGCAGGGAATTTGGGAGGCAGCTGGAAGAGCTGTCAGGTTGCTCCCAGGGCAGGAGCTGCCCCGTGCTCAGGGCAGGACATGCACCTGAATTGAGCAGAGCCATGGGAGAGGAGTGACAAGGGCTGTGCCTCCCATCACTGGCACAGCCACTCTCCCAAATACCAAACTGGCATTCACTTCCCATATTTTTTGCTCATTAATTTTGTCCTCTGGCTCCTTTCAGCCCAGAGAAATTTCTTTGCAAGTCCCAGCCCTTAATCCTCTCACTACAATTACTTTATCAGTGTTCCCAGAGCTGTGGAAGGGCCAAAGGATCTCCTGCAAAGCCCCCAGCCCTCAGATGAGAATGTCAGGTCTCATCGGGAGAGAAAGCAGAAATTCTGCTAAAGAAATCCCCGACACGGTGCTGGGTCATGGGCACATGGAAAAGACAAACAACCAGACCCAAATCTCCTGTTGAAATAGTGACGCTTAACGAGGTTAGAACTTACTGGGAAGATCCCTAAACACAGCCTAAAATGTGCTCCGCTGATTCTGAGTGGCTTTTTGACAGCCATCCTCTTTTATTATCCCAGCTGTTTCAAACTGGTTCATTTCTCCTCAGCGTTCACTCAAACTTAACTATCACGTTGCTATAACACCATTTCTGAAGGTGTTTGACGTTCAGATTATTTTTCATATTAGTGCTTTTTATAAAATATCTAAAAAAAGCCAAAGACTATTCATGGGTGAAGATGTTCTGGCTTGCTATAAAGAGACTGTCAAAGTTTGTTCTTGAGCATTGTCTCACTTTTTGATAAGAAAATGAGATTAAATGGCAGGGTCTGTGCTTTTTGGGACTTTCTCATCCTTTTCAAGAGTGAGGCAGAACTAAAAAGCAGAATTGTCTGCAAAACAGTGATGCTGCTTTGGAGCCAGAGCTTTAACCCTTCCATCCCTACTGGCAAAACCATTTGGAAAATCAGCTTGGCCAGTTCTGTGCTGTTTTCCTGGTACAACCCCACGGTCCCTCTGCCCACCCAGCCTTGTAGGATGTGTCCAGAGGTTTAAGTGGTGCTGATGGCATTTAATTGTCCTGGGTTGGACAATGGGTGTCTGGTGGAAATGGATGTAAGGGAGAAAGCGTTTCCATGCAGTCCTGTGTCCCTTAGAGAGGCCTGGGATCCCTGGAGGAATATTACCTTTGGAAGTGAGATTAATGCAGAGGGTGGTGTCTGCTTCCTTATCAGCTACACATTTCCCTGTCCAACCTCTGTGCCACAGGAAATCCAGAGTGGTTTAATAATTACTCTCATTTGAAGCCTGTGACTTGATAAATTCCTCCTTGGCCTCATGCCATCACAGTCTGCTAAGCTGAAGGGCCACTGACAGTTTAACGGTCTAGTGGCTCATAAAACTCCAAGCTTAAGAGTGGGTGATTTACATCCCTGGAAAGTTCGAAATCTCAGCTTTCCAATAATAAAAAGAATTTGTTTTGAACTGTGTCGGTTTGAGATACAGGGCTTTGAGACTGGGCTCTGACTTACCAACGTGTGCTTTCTCAGACTTAGTTACTGGTGTGAGTTTAGCATACCCTGCTCAAAGACTGAGCTCTGATCTAACCCTGTGGCTATAAACTGCAGAAGTCTGAAACTACTGTAAAATGCAATAGCTGCTCTCAGTGGTTTTAAGGAAGCTGCTGATGTCATATTGCAGAAAAAATCATTCTTGCTGAAGTGGGAAACTAAGGAAGACAGCAATCGAAGTGAAAGGAGTTAATATTTTGTCATCTATCAGGCTCAGAAATCTTCAAAACTGCAGGCAATTATAGGATTAGTAACTAATGAGTTCTGGACGGGAAACACCATAACCTGAGGTCAAGAGCTCAAAATAAGGGACGTGTACAGATTGCTTATGAGTTTTCAAGATGCAATTCAGTTCATTAAACTGCTTGATATTGAAGAGGACTTGTCCTCTTGGCTTTGGTTGGTCGATGCTGTCATTATTGCTCCATCGTTTTAGGGCCCCACTGTTTTAGGAGTGAGAGGTTTAATAAACCATGTTCTCTGTCACAAAAACCTGAAATTCCTGTTATTAACTATTCCCAAAAAGTTATTTTTATAGTGAAGAGAAAAAGGAAATAAGAAGGCAGTTCTTTGAGGAAGGGAACTGCTGGGAAGCAGAGAAATAACAACCCTGAGGGACAACCTCAAGCTGTCGCAGTTTCCACCGAGCTCAGGGTTTCTGCAAGTGTGAAACCTCCCCTCCTTTGATACTCCCTGTCCACTCGTGTGTCTGACCCTCTGGCCAGCCAGAGCTGGAGTTAAAAGCCTTCCACATGTGGGAAAAGTTAGAGACTGGGCTTTGTTCCAGCTACTGAAATCCCTCAGTGCATGATGTAACCCCACGGTGTGGAACGGGCAGACTGGGACGAGTAGTCAGTGGGATCCTGCCTGACAAGAGGCGGCTCTGGAGCCTGCAGGAAGTGTCTGGACATTGAAAGAAGGAATAGATGGGGATCCTTCTGCTAAAAGAGCAAAGTTTGAATAATTTAGTGTCGCTTTTTAGCATTGAATGAGTGATAGATGTGCCTTTACAACTAGAATTGTTCCTAATATAAGATTTTCCTGGATTTCTGAATGCATTATTTCTCTCTCCTACATGGTCCCTGTCCTGTTGTTGACCAAAAAAACATCAAAAAACCTCCACCTATAGCTTCAGAGAGTGCATCCAGATGTAGAATTTGAATTATACTTATTAATACAAATTATACCTCCCAACACACCCCTCCTAAACCAATGTGAGATTTCGCCGCTCGGGCTGGCGAGCCAACAGGAAACAACTCCCCATTTATGTTCCTGCTTGGCTTATGCACGAGCCAATCACCCAAGACAAATCCATCCTGAGCTGATCCCGTCGCAAGAGATTTCCCCAAGCTCCCATCCTTAATTGTCTGCAGTTTCAATTAAACTGAGGTGGGATGGTGCCAAGTTTTCAGCACTTCCAACGGGAGCGCCCCGGTGCCCGAATAGGCAGCGGCATTTTGTATTCTTTGGGGAGCGGAGGGCAACGCTGCCAAGTTTGCATTCAGTCATCCATCACATATTAGCCCACTGGAGGTCCATTCTTCCCCAGCAATGGGGGAGCTCTGCTTCCTACTTGGAAAGATTACTCACACAGAAAGCCCTTTCCCCAAACCCAGCCCAGAGAAAGGGAGCTTTTCTTCGCCCCGTACAGGCGCTGGCTTTCCAAACTCCCCACAGAAATGATATTGTTTCATGCTCAAGAAAACATATTCTCCTCAGCAACTGAGGAGAAAGTGCAGGGTGGTAGGACAGAAACCTTAAATACAGATTTTTCCTAAAGTGCTTGCTTGAATCCTGGGCTCCACAAAGGTCTATTGTAGTGGCTGCCTCTTCCCATGGCAGGCTGGGGCTCTGGCTGTGTGTGCAGAGATATTGGCCAGGAGCCTCCCAGGAGGCTGAGACTGAGAGCCTGGGGAAATTCCATCATAATGATTTGGGCTTCGACTGTGCCCAACGTGCAGCAGGACTTGCTAAGCTCATAAGCCTAAAATTGCAAATGCTAATTTTGTTACGGAATTAGGATGTTTACCAGAATATTAATCTAAACAGTCTTGAATTCTTCTTTAAATTTATCTTCTTTTCCACCGTTCTGGCAGCACAAAGTTAAAAGGGAACATAAATTTCTTCTGCTGCTTATACGTGAAAATTAAACTGTGAGATCCTTTCCCTGTGTGCCCACCAGAACTGGCTACAGAGTTATTTCCACCATTAAGGAAAGGCTGGAAAAGGGCTAAAAAAAGCTTTCTTTCCAAGACATAAGTTCACTTTCCACTGCCAAGAAATCAAAAGGCCTGGCAAGAGGCAGATTTGGTGGTCAGTTTGGGGTTTATCTCAGGCACAGGATGCAGGCCAGCAGGTGAGAGAGGCCGAGGACTCTGGGAACTGTGGTTTTGTGCCTCTTTGCCGTGATGAAAAGGCTTTATTTGGACAGGAAAGGGTCACTCCCGGTGTGTGCTGAGCACTTCAGCACCAGCCCTTGGTGGTTATCTCCCTCCTCAGGATTTCATCTTGTCAGGGGCCGTTTGTTGGCCTCTCAAAAGGAGCCCAGTGGCCACTTTGCACTGGTTCTTTGTCTCTCCCGGTTCCTTTGGAAGGCCAGCCTCTTTTGGATATGCTGAACCCTCCTAAATAGCCTCTCTGTGCTGCGGGACAAAGGTCTATGCCAAGAAAGATATAAAGGTAGCTTGTGATCTGCAGGCAGCCCATTCCTCTTGGCCAGAGCCAGTGTAATGCATATTTTCCCTTTGCTTGTGGCTTGTACTTCCCTCCTGCACTGCTTGTACCACAGTAATTCAGGGCTGACTCCTGATGAATGCTGCACACTGTGGGCCACAAGGCACGGCAGAACGGGATACATATGAAGGGAAAGTTCTCAGATCATTTTTCTTATTGAAGGATTTTGGCCATGTAAACAGTTTCCAGGAAAAAAAAAAAAAACAAACAAACCGCTGGCATTTCCCATGGCAAGAGCTCCTTATGAATGTCCTATCTATTTTTGCAGTTTGGTGGCCAAGTGGAGTGTTTGGAGGAGGATATGCCACCTACAAGCCAGAGAATTTATATTTCCACTGCCAAGTGTTAATTATGATGTCGACGTAGCCACTTTACAGGTTAGCAAGTCAATCACAGGGAGCCAGCACTCCAAGTGCTGCAGCTCCAGGCTTGATGGAAAGCCTGCAGCACCCAGAGTGTGCCAGTCTCAAACACATCAGCATTAGTTGCTGCTTTATTTGTCATTCTCTGGCTGTTACTTCATATATTTTTTTATTTGTCTTAGCAAGAGCACATTGGGATTTGCCTGGGTTGCTGTCAGAAACAAGGAAATTCAGTTTATTACCACCAGCCATGTGGCAGGGACACGTTTTGGGTTGTTCTGATCCCTGACCCTGAACAGTTCCATTGATGGGGAATCCACAGCTTCCCTGTGTTGTATATGCCCTATATATCCTGTAATCCTGTACCCTAATAACCTAGTAATAAACTGAAAAAAAGGGGTGGGGGGGCTTGATTCAACTAAAAACTAAATTAATTTAACTAAAAATTAAATTAATTTAAGTGAAAATTGAGTCCAGCTCTGTGGTGTCCAGCTCCACCTGGGAGAGAGCTTTTCCTGCTGACAGGAGCAATATTGAATCCCCTTTGGGATGGGGTGTTGGGTGTCCATATAACACTCACTGCCCTAATGATATCTTTTTGCACAGGATGCCTTGGGCTGCTCCAGTTTGCTCTGTGCTCATATAGGTCAGGAGTGCTCATGGAGCAGCACGGGGACAAACCCAGGCTGCCGCAGGGGAAATTAGAACCCACGGAGCATTTTCCATGCCCAGAGTGGCCCTGCATTGTCCCCTGTCCCCTCCAGCCTGCCCTGCTGAGGGGATGGGTTTCTCCTGGGCAGACTGGAGGGGCTGCCAGCCAAATTCTCATGTGACACAATGGCATTGATTTCACTGGGGATCTGGCGCTGGGTAACTGAGCTCCACATCCCTCCTTTCACCATCCCACGGCTCAAATTGCTGCCAGCCAAGGCTTCAGCACAGGCAGGGCTCAAGTCACTGTGGGTGAAGGGAACGAGGTCAGGGCAGTGGTGGCGGAGGTCTCCCAAGCCTCCCATGAATGTGGCAGTGCCCAATTTGTGACATTTGAGGCAGAAGGGCAGATCTTTGTCCGATTTCAGTCACTAATCACTGCTCAGGGCTGTGCTCGTGGCTGTAATTTCCATTACATTACATAAGTGCCTCTGCTTTACATCAGAGCACTGCAAACCATCCCCAGACCGGACTTTTCAGGAGCAGCCTCCTCTCTTTTTCCAAATGCCTTGCACTCAATTTGTCTCGTATCTTGTGCCTCTCGTTTGTGTTTCACTTTGCCTTGCCAAGCCGTGGCTGATTTCATTCCATCTTCTCCTCATGATGTGTTTTGCTCTGCTCTGAGTTTGCTACCCTTTCCCTGGGTTGCCAAAGATGCAAATTCTTGATGCTACCACATATGACA
This sequence comes from Cyanoderma ruficeps, assembly GCA_008694505.1. NCBI lineage: Eukaryota > Metazoa > Chordata > Aves > Passeriformes > Timaliidae > Cyanoderma > Cyanoderma ruficeps. The sequence continues at coordinate 8,291,907 of VZDJ01000051.1, forward strand.
GAACTAGGCCAGGCAGATCTGCAGCCTGGGGGCGATTACTGGAAGTCAGATTTCAAGGAACTCCTTCTGTGGTCTTGTGAGTTAGAAAAAATGTGCAGATTCCTGTGTGTTTGAGGTGCTAGTACCAAGGACAGAGGAGCTCCAGCAGGGAGGAAAAGCTGCCCAGGGAAACTCATAATTGGTTTAAAAGCAAGGAACTGCCTGGTGAAGGGTTACCCATCTCTTTCCTCAGCTTCTTTTAAAACCATGCCCGCAGTCTGCTAATGACAGGAGGCAAGGGTTGATAATTCTGGTCCCCAGGAAAAGTGCAGGCTTTTATTGCTGAGTCCTGAGTCATTTTTAGTGCTTGAATAAGTATATGGTTAAATCAAAGTAAAATTATAGAGCGCATGCAAATATTAATAATGAATTCTGAAAGTATCCTGCTGCCTGCTGACCAATATCATCTGCAGCAATCCCTACAATTCAATACTTTCCCTTATTCCAGACCAATATAAATGTAAATTGTTCGTGCTCTTGGTTACAGCAAAGCCGTTAAAAGGGAAGAATTCCACCTCTCTTCCCTCTGTACGTGACATTCCTCCAGCTAAAATGATTTTAAATATGGAAAAGTGGGGGCTGGGTGTATGGAGCAGAATTTTGGCTCATCTCTCGCTCCTGACCTCCAGGAGAAATTTGAAAAACAGCTTCCTCAGAGGTGCTGCACAAAGCAGTGCTGTCTCAGTGCCTGTTCACTGTGTGTTTGTTTAATGTGTCAGTAGTTTATGGTCCTTATAAATGATCCTTGTTTCTATTGCACAGATTTCACCAATTTTTTTGGTAAATGTATTAACTTAGCATCTGTTTTTTTAGAGCAGATCAGCTCTAAAATTCCTTCATCTATTATTACATTTATCTAGAGTATGGATGGCTTATTTCCTACCTCTCATTATCAGTAAAAAAGGTGACGTTTGATACCTAAATCATGAATTTGTAAGACAAATTACACTGGCCAAGTTCCCGTCTCCAGGACTGGCCGCTGCTTTGTTCTCAGCAACTCCTGCTTGGCACGAAAGGAGTGGGAAGAAAATTCAGAACTTCTTGAATTTCTGCTCTTCCCATCTCATCCCAAAACCACCTAGAACTTTGTGAAATGGGCTCTGGAAAATTTATGGGTGGTTTTGGAAGCACCAGCGTGGAGAAGGGGCTGGAAACGAAGCCGGGCTTTGTGTGTGGAGGGAAAACGAGTTGCTGTGATTCATGCGAGCGAGCACACGAACCTCATGCTCTGAAACTGCATCAGCAAAGCCCTCAAAGTATTTCAAAGCGAAGCCTCCAGCGTCTACCCAGAAAATAACGAGCTCCTGACAAAGTGTAACTTGGCAGAGAAACTTTCCAAAGACAAGTTTAGAAAACCGTCGATCTTTTCCAGCTCCGCGTCTTTGCTGCGAGCAGGGAAAAGCCAAGAGCCCCAGCAAATGCTTTTGCTATTAGCAAAGGCTTTATTAAAAGGTACAGGACGTACTTCAGAGGCAGGAGTGCTTTCTGCTGGGGGATTTTGCACAGGAGCTGCTTTTGCTGTGAAAGGGTTGTGGGTTTTTTCTGTTGGAAAAGGCGCTAATTGAGGCTGCTGCGTCTGTGGCAGCTCTGCCATGGCCCGCGTTCAATGCCCCGAGTTCTGCTGGTGCCTTCAGAGAGCGACGGGTAAAAGTCACTCCTGTGCTGGAGATGCAGACAGGGGGTTCAGGCAGAACCAGGCAAAAGGAGGGTGTGACCCACCCACTCTGCTTTCCACGGGTCCCTCGGTGTGACCCATTTCTGCAGCTCTGCTTCTGTGTTTAGGACGGTGCCAGTTTCTCTGAATCCGTTGTTGTCTTTGCTGTTCCCGTCCCTGGTGTGCCCTGCTGTTTCTAATCCACGCTTTTTGTCCGGGCTGTATCTGCCATGGGCTTTCTCTTCCCTCTCTGACAGCTACAGCCAGAACAGAGGTTGCTTTGCAGATGTGAGAAAAAAAGTATTTAGCAGATGGCTTTTTCTTCCTCCCTTCCCGAGTTTGTAGCAAATTGCTCCACTTGGCTGATTGCTGTGCCCCCTGCCAGGAGCCTGAATGCAGCTCCAGAGCACCCCACTGACCTGCTTGCTTTGTTTCTCTTTTCCGAGCTCCCATTTCCAGAAATTGATGCTCAAGTGTCTGAGCCCTTAACAAAAGTCCAAGCTCCAAGGGCAGAGTGAATTCCCTGTTAACTTGTGCCTCACCCCAGTCCCTGTGAGTTAGACCAGCTGGGTTTGGTGTGAGCTCTCCCGTGGTTACCTCTTGTAAGGCTATTTCTCTTTCTTTTTTTTTTTTTAGCTTATATGCAACACATTTGAATGATCTGCTCTATAAAATAACCAGGCTGTGTCTTGTGGCTGGTGTAAAATTCCTCCTGTGGTGGGAGCTGGATGAAGGATTCTCCTGCACCTCCCATCCACAGGGGTGAATCACTTGGGTTGTGTAACAGCAGCAAACCTTGGCACACCAAGCTGCAGCAGGACCGTGCACATGTGTGGGAATGATCCCTCTGATCCCATAAAATGTCCAGAGATTAAAGGACTTTCAACTGATGTCAGAGAATGAGCCGGACCCTTACATTTTGGGTCAGTTGCAGATTTTTCTCTAATTCTCTGGTGTCTTTCTCTGTGGGTTTTGGTAACCTTGTAATTTATTTCCATGGATTCATCTTTTCCTTCTGGTAACTGGCCTGGCACATCATCTTGGCTTCAGAGTAAGGCTGCAGTTTTTTTCTATTGTTACCTCAGAATTTCAGGCAGTCCTGTGGCTCTCTGCATTTGTGCTGCACATCTGGCCAGACTCTTCTTCAAAGCAAAAGATTTCAGAGAATCAGAGAATGACAGAATGGACTGGTTTGAAAGGGACCGTGAGACTCATCCCATTCTACCACTTCTGCATGGGCAGGGATACCTCCCACTGTCCCAGGCTGCTCCAACCCCAATGTCCAGCCTGGCCTTGGACACTGCCAGGGGCAGCCACAGCTGCTCTGGGCACCCTGTTCCAGGGCCTGCCCACCCTCACAGGGAACAATTCCTGCCCAATCTCCCATCCAGCCCTGCCCTCTGGCAGACTAAACCCATTACCCCTGATCCTGTCACTCCAGGCCCTCCTAAATCTTCTCTCTCCATCTTTCTTGTTGCCTCCTTCAGGTCCTGGAAAGCTGAAATTACCCAAAGCTTCTCCTCTCCAGGTGAACACTCCCAGCTCTCCCAGCCTTTCCTCCCAGCAGAGCTGCTCCATCCCTCTGATCCCCCTGGAGCCTCCTTTGGATCTCTCCAGCAGCTCCAGGTCCTTGCTGTGCTGGCCCAGGGCTGGGGCAGCTCTGCAGGTTTCCCTTTCTCTCCTGCATTGCAGGGAAAACACTCCAGCCCTCTGCTTTTTAATGATTTATTTTCTGACAGTTTTACAGCACTTCTCAGGGAGATGTTTAATTATGGAAATGAGGATTTGACAGCACCTTTCCTGGGAGGTCCTTGGAATATTTAATTCACAGGGACACACATTGCCCCTGTGAGGTTTTACCAGGGGTTAAACAGCAGATGATTTGTGAAATAATTTCAGAGCAGGATGTCTGAGTGTCAGTCCCCAGCCCTACCCTTGGGGCCACACCATCAACCCCAAGGTTTTGGGAACTTTCTGGAATCCCTGCAGGGAGCACAAGGTTTTGTGGCAATTCCGTGGGTCCAGCTCTGTTTAGCTCCATTTCTCTTGGTATGAAAAAGGAGACTTGGGGACGGCAGACCCTCAGTCAGGAAGGTTTTATCTCAACCTTTATTGTTGAGCTGTAGTTTTTCCAAGCCTGGGGAATCCATTCATTGGGAGACCTGCTCATTCCCACTTTGCAATGACACCTTAATTCTGTACCTCACCGTTCCACTGAACTCTAATTCCAAGGTGAATGTATTGGTTCACCTCAACCTTTATTCCAGTTTAGATTTCCCCACCGTTCAGGAGACTCTGTGGAAGGCCAATCTGGCAATTTGTATTCCCAGATTCCATAAAGGAGGATTTGTCCTCTCCACAAGGTTCCATCCTCACAGCACCACAAACCAGGGCTCTGTGGTAAAGCACAGGTGAGCTCTGTGCCCCCTTTCCTGTCCAGCACCTTCCCCAGGTCCCTGCAGGACAAATCCAGAGGGAATGTTCTCCTTTCCTTACACTGCATGAGAACTAGGATCAAAATCACACCCACACTGTTGGAAATGTTAGCTGAATTATATTCTAAAAAATAGGATTACTCCAAATGAGCATTTGTTTGGCTTTTCCAGCTCAGCATTCAGTGTTTCACCTCCTCACATCCTAAAGGGAATCAACACAATTTGTAAGAAAAACCCTTTGCTTTTTATAGAGGCAGCTTTTTCATTTCCTGGGCTTTGCACCTCTAAGAAAGAGCAACATAAACCACGAGTGAGACATTACTTCAGCCAACCTACTCCAGGCTGCATTATTCCCTTGAACTCATTCAGCAGCATCCTTTTTGCGTGGTCTTATCCTTTTTTTTTTTTGCCTCCAATAAAAACAGGATTTTTATGAGCATAATAATACACAGACATATTTTTAGCTGCTGAGAATCCCTGCAGCGACATGGGTCAAATCCACCAGCTGGTCTGACACGTTTTGAAAGAAAAGGGGAAGTGGAGTTGTCTAAGACACCAGAGCAGCACCATCAAATCCCAAAGCTGAGAAATCTCAGTGTCTGTCTCCTGTGCTGCCCCTCCCCAGCTCTGCTCTCTTCTCTTTCCCGGCTCTCCCAAGCTGTTTGTTTTACATCTCCAGCCAAGCTGAGTCCCAGCCAAACATCCTGGGGGGGCAGGAGGGTTGTTATTGACCCAGAGCTACAATCCTTCGGTGGATAACAAGAAGAATTTGTCTTGGGAAAAGGAGAATCCCTGTCCTTGGAGATGGTAACAAGCTGAAGGTAATTGGAATAGCAGCCAGCAATGAGGAGCCCTCTGGCTCCTGGACCAGCGTTTTTGAAGGATTTTGCTGCCTGAAAATTCAGTTTGGTGTTTGAAAATGCGCTGACATGTTTTACTCCCCAATGGGCACAACTCTGAGCTTTTTGAGGTGGGAGTGAACGTGAGATTCCTTCTCTTTGTTCTGTCCTGGGGTGCAGGAAGGCACGAGCGCTGTGGGTTCACTTTCATGAATTTTCACTTAGTAATTGAAGGCCAGGCTGCTCCAGCTTTTATTAGAAAAAGGAGCAGGAATCCTTTGAAGAAATGATTGAGGTGGTTATTCTTTCAAACAGGCCATTTGGTTCAAAGCAAGCCATTACTGGTTTCAAAGATTTTTCAGGGAATATTTTTTTTCTCAAGAAAAGGAACTCCTGAAATGCTGCTGACTCCCACTTCCTTCTTGCTGTCTTCAGAATCAAATGAAAAATGTCACCTTTCAACGTGTTGTGAAAAACTTCCAAGCAGTTGTACCTGTTACTTTATCATCACTTGGCTCCAGTTCTTTTATGGAGACAACTTTTACACCTTTTTTTTTGTTTGACATCCAATGGAGAAGACTATGGAGGAAAATACTGAATGAAATTATACAGAATGAGAGGAACAAAGAGAAATATTTTCTTCTAATATAGGGAACCGCTGATGCCACCAAATAACTGATTTGAAATACTGAAATCATTCTAGTAACTATCCTATAAATATCCTTGGGTGCTTACAGAGAGATCAGTATGAACCGGCCAAGTCTTTCTTCAAGTCAAATAAAAACTGGAGTCCAGTTTTAATTTACCTCCAGCAGAAAGGAGGAAAAGGCCAGTTCTGGTGAGGGTTTCACTGCTGAGGGTGGTGCTGGGTCACTCCTGCAGGAGAGGTGTGGGATGGTTTGTGCTGCATTGTGACCTCCCAGGTGGCACATGGACGGGTGTAACTGGTGTCTGCCACTGGGCTGCCTCTGTAGAAATCTCGAAAAAAGATGAAGATCTTTGTTGTGTCACCTCAGAACAAGGGATCAGTTTCTTGTCCCCCTTTCCCATCTTAGTCCTCTCCCCTTTGCCTGTCAAGCAAAATGAAAAAAACCCCACAAAAAAAAACCCCAAAAACCCCCCAAACTCAATTTTCTTATTCACTTCACAATTCTGCCTGAGCCTGTTTTCTAAAGACCCTTCTTTTGTGAGGTTAATCAGATGCTTGATAAGAGAAAAAGCGTTGCTAACTAGCGGGCTACAAAGCAGCTCCTTCAGGGAACACATGACCTCATCCCCGGGATTACTCCAGCCCAGGAATTCAGCCTCCAGCACACCCAAAATAAACCTTTGCAGGGAAGTGCTTTATCCACCTCCCCTTGGCCGGGCACAGGCTTTGCCAACGTTCTCCTCAGTGGCTGGGACGGAACCCGTATGGAAATTCCGATTTTCCTGCCCCCAAGCAGCCTGCCCTGCTGGCTGGAGCTGCCTTTGGGCCGCTGCCCTGCTCAGAGGCAGCCCTGGCACAGGGATGCAGTCGTGGAGCAGGGCTGGGCTTCACTCCCGGCTCCCTTTGTGCGTTGAGTTTTGTTGGATGCTCGGAGCCTTGGCAGGCGGGAGCGGCTCTGGGGTCGCACACAGAGATCCCCGAACTCACCCTCTGCCAAAATGTGGCACAAATCCCTCCCTGATGGATGGGAGGTGACACCACTGCGATGTCTTGGTGCTCTCATGTGGTTGCCGAGGCTGGGGGTGTCCCACCTCAGGGACAGAAAGATGAGGCTCCACACTGCAGCAGTTCAAGGGAAGAACCTTTAATTCAAAAATCTGACTCCATTTATACACATTTGTACAAAGGTCAACAGATTGGCTACAGAGGTCGCCACCTCTCCAACCTGGATGGTGACATCACCATCAATCATTTCTTCCCTCAGAGGAGAAGTGTGTGAACATTCTAAAAATACACATTGTTTAGATGAAGCTGCGTGAGAATCTGCAGCAACAAAGACAGAAGGCAGAAAATTCAGGGTGACACTCTCAAGGCCTTTAGCACCCGATATTGGACAGCACCGTGTCCCAAGGATGTCACCCCTGCTCGGGGGGCTGGAGGGTTTCCAGCCTGGTGCTTTGGGATCTCAGTCTGGGTGTCAAGACTCAGCTCCTGCCGCCCCTGTGATGAAGAGGAGGATGTGGTGAGCATCTCCCCACCTGGCACAGCTTTGCTGGACCAGGTCTGCAGGGAAATGCAGGAAGGACTGCTGCAGTTCTCAAAGTAGAATGAACTGAAAGGCAATAATATCCTGCCACATCCCAGGCCTGGTTTCAGCCCCGTTATCCCTAGTCAGGAGCTCGTAACCATGCTGGAAGGCAGCACATCTGTGGCTCACACTGAGATGTATCATTTATTTGTTTCTAATTATGCACATTTAGCAGCAAATTACATGAAAGATTAAACACCACATTACGAGTGTGGCCTGATTAATTCTGCACCACGCTTCTCACTCACTCAGCAATTACCTTCTCTCGCTTTTAACAGGGATGATTTTATTAAATCTGGTGGTACCAAAAATGAGTTCAGAGCTTTGGATTCCTGTTTTTAGTGTGGTCTCTCCCCGAGGCTGGCTGCCTACATATAATTATTACATAATGCCACGTTGGATGCTTCTCATTTAAACAACAGCTTAAATAGCTGCAAGGCTCTGGCACGAGCCAAGGCAAGCTGGGACATCACAGGGTTCAGCAGATGCCACTTCCTTGGGCTCTGCTCCTCTAAATGTGGGTTTTTCATTGTGTTTGGGATACCTGTTGGAGACAGATGTTGCAAAGCCTCGAGGCCTGAGTTTATTCTACAAATAATTGGCCTGAGGAGTAAGTTCTGCCCTAAACACCATGGTGGTGGTGTCAGAGCAGCTCTGCTCCAGCCAGATACCATCCCAAAGGTCTCCTTTGCCTTTTTCACCATCATTCTTGTCCCCACCTGTGACCTGTGTAGAGGGTGACTGATTAAACCTTATTAAGAGCTGCAGCCACGTGACTCTTCATATTTAACACTCGTGGGGCTTCCTCTAATCCAGGTGATATATCAAAAGAATTAAGACATTCTAGCATGAAGAGCACAGAGTTTATGCAGAAAAATTAGGAACAGAGGAAGCCTTTTCATAGGGGTAAACTGTAGAATCTTTCTAGGGCAGCTGGAAACGTGGAATTAGGAAGTTTAGTTATCTGTACTTTGTTTGGACTTATTAGAAATCAGGGTGAGAACTGGCTGGGCTGAAATGGCAGAACTGAGGGATGATCTCAGCTCTCCCAGGTCTCAGCTCGGTGCCATTCCCACATTCCTGGCTCTGCCCTGCTCCTCTGCTCCTGATGGAATAGCAATAGCAATGGTATGTTCAGGCAGGATTTCTTTGCTTTTCTCATCATCAGCCAGGTAATTCCTTAGGAACATAAATCAGCAGAGTCTGTAGGACCCAGAGACTGGAAGGCACCTCTTGGTTGCTGAGTTCCACATCCTGTTATTGCAGGCACCTCGTCACATAATCTGTTTTTCACTTGTTTAATTATTGCATGTTTTCACCAGTCATTTTCTCCCAGCTGTATGTCTGCCAGCTGATTTAATTTTTCATTTAATTCATGAGATTTGCTCGATGTAGTCAACATTTCATTGATCAAAGGTGTCACTGATACTGCAGTAAGACCACCTCTGTTCCCTGAATTTTTACTCTGCTTTTTCACTCTGAAAAGGAGCCAAACTCATTGCTTAGTTTGGAAAGTTCTGTTCTCTCTCTGAGATCCTGAACAAGGATAGACCTGGAGAGATTTTCCACGGCTAAGAGGACAAAACTTCTGAAACAAAAGTAGTTTATAGTGGAATAATCATGCTAATTTACCTCAAAATAGTCACTGTACAACAGAAGGTTTAGTCTCTCATGGGTCTCCTTCTATGCTTATCATTCAGAATTTACCAGAGCTCTTTCACATTTTTATGGATGTTGGCTTCAGTGGGTTATTTCTCCTTCCCCTTTGTGGCACTGTCATGCTGATGGCTTTGAAATATGAGCCTTTGCTAAATTCCAAATTGTACACAAAGCAATTAATTAAAATTCCTTCCAAAGCAGCCCTGGCAAAGCCCTGTCAGTGCTGCTTTCCAGCCAAGGTAGGAAGGGTGGAGGCCAAAACGCCTCCAAGATGTTTTATTTCAAGATGTTGTACAGCAGGATCTGTGAAGCAGAGACCCCAAAACAGGAACATCATCTAAGAGCTGTAGCCAAAGGTGAAAACTGAACTGGAGTGAAGAGTTCAGGCTTAGCTGAGTGATATTTATTTAATGCAGGACCTCAGGGGCTGCACGAGGCAAAAAGTACCCATGAATTGTTTTAATTGCAGTTCTGTGAAAGGGTCTGAGGTATAATGTGATCAAAGGACCTCTCATAGGATTTAAGATAATCTAAAATTCTTCTTGTTTTTTACAACTAATTCCAGTGGCGCGGGCAAGGCCCTTGGAATGGACGATGGATAAATTCTGGGCTGGAAAACTCTTAATCTGTGACAGCTCAGGAATTAGTCCTGAATTAATTATCCCTGAGCAGTTCCCGTCCCTGCACTCAGAGTGTTCCTGGCTGTGTCTGCCCTCAGTCCCACAGAGTTTATGGAATGTGCAGTGCCAGCACCAGATGGGACACAGGTGGCTCTCGAGGGCACCCAGAGCCCTGAGCTGTGGCTGCTCACCCACATCAAACACAAACTGCTGGTTTGCCCTGAAATGAGGAGGATTTAAGTCACAAAGGCAGGCATATCCAGAGGAAAATGTGTTTTTATGTGCTTTAAGGGCTATAAATGCCTTCTGGGAGGTGTTTGAACCACTGTGGTGGGACTCAGCAGAGCTGCATCAGTTTCCTCAGGCTTGCAGTGGCTAAAATACCTCAGCAAAAAGGCTCCTGGGGAGCTTGGGAGTCCCAGTGCCAGCCTCTCCATGTCCCAGTTTTCCGAGTTTAAAGTGGAGGAGTGTGCTTTGTTTGTCCATTGTAATTACAAAAGCTTTGGGAGAAGAGGCTCTTTGCCTTCCTCCAGCACATGTGGATGCCAGGAGGCTCCTCTTGTGGGGCTGTGGACATCACCGAGTCCCTTCTGTGACAGAAAAAGTGGATTTGTGTCACTTGTATCTCTACACTTCAACTCCTCTAGTTTAACTTTTAAAACTTCCTTCCCAGTTGTTTCCTCTCTGCCCCTTTCTCCATGGAGTTTTTCCAGAGGATGCTTTCTTGCTTTTCCCCCTCTTTTTCACTCTCAGTGCACTCCCACAGACAGCCAGATCATTTTGGTTAATGCTTATCTCCCTTCGTAATTGGGTGGCAAAGGCTTTTCATTCAGTGCTCTCACCTCTCACGTTTTGCTGTTTATTAAAGGAAGGTCACCGGGCCTGGATCTGTAGTTTTGTGGGGGCTTTCCACATGTGGGATTTCTTATCTAGAAAACTGCAGAGCATTTGCAGGATGTTTATTCTTTATGACCTGGCCATGGAGGTAGAAATGAAGCTGTTTGAGTATAAACTGAAACAAGTCCTCAACCCAGAACCTGGATGGATTCCTGGTTATCACTCTGCACTTTATCTGTTAGAACCACTGACAAAAAAAAAAATTAAAAGGGCAGGCAGCTTCTTTCTGTCCCCTTTGAAAGTTCTGACCCTCTTTTCACCTCTTCATGCAGCCAATTTAAAACTTTGAAGGAAAATCCTGAATTATGAAAATTTCCCTTTGGAGTTTCACACCCTCAGGGCCAGCTCATATCTGTGGGGTTTAATTGGGGCTGGAACAATTGCCACACCTCTTTGCACACAGCAGATTCTCTGAATTACTCTAAATTCAGCTGCCTTAAAATTCCTCTCCTTAGGATGGATACAAGGTAAATAAAGAAGAGGAGGGAGGAAAAAAAGAAGGTGACAATTTGGCTTTGATCATTTCTGCTGAAAAAAATTCTGGGCTGATGGCTAAGGCCTCTTATGAATTTCTGCTCTCTGCTGTGGTTTAATGTAGGTTGACCTACACTGAGTATCCCTGCTGATTCCTTCTCTCTGTTGGAATTGGGAATGGAAAGAAAATGATTTTCTGCAGTTATGAACGTGTGGAAAGAGCAGTGAAAGGTGATAAAGCCAGAGCTGTTCATGTCTTGGCCCAACACATCAAAACCTCCCCAGTCCCCCTGTCCCTTGCTTTGAGAGAATTTCAACTGACTTCAGCCTTAATCCTCTCCTGCTGGAGAAGATTCCCAGAGCCTGGGGAGTCACATCCTCTTGGCAAACCCCCCAGCACCCTGGCTTGGAGAGGCTGAATCTTGGAGCCTTGCCTTGTGAAAATGCCCTCTGGGAGGTGGTCTCAATTTATGAGTCCTGTGGAACAGCGCTGTCTGTTATTCCTTGCAGAAAATGCCCCAATTCCCCCTGTCTGCAGAGAGGGAATGGTCCAGCTCAGCTCAAATCTCTGCTGTGGCTCTCTGTGGCAGTAGATAAGGAGAGGGGGCAGTGATAACGTGGTGTCGGTGCCTCCACACCAGCCCTGCTGGGCCTTGGTGGAAACTCTGGAAACATGAAGTTCCTGCAGTTAACAGATCACAGAAAACTCTTTCGAGGTTAGCAACTGACAAACCTCAAAATGCTCCTTGTTGTGTTCCCTGGAGAGGGTTTTGGCTCTTCTCCAGCCGAGTCCTCCTCCCTGTCAGAATCCAGCCCGCTGCTATTTTACCCAGATTTTAACAAGATGTGCTTGACTCCAGTATGGTGCTGACAAATATTTGATCCCCTCCTGCTGAAATGTTGGAAATATCTGCTTAGACAGGAATTGTTCCCTCTCTTTTTTTTCCCCTGCCATTTTTATGTCTAATTTCCAAGTCATGACATGTAGAGGGTGTCTGAGCAAATCTAATCAGCCTTCTGCCTTCGTTAGGAGGGACAGCTGAGATCGTTTTTAGCACCTCCATTCCTTCCTTGCTGCAATCTGTTTTGATTAAAATTGCACAGGGCTCTCATCTGCATATCTATCATTCCACTTACCCACAAATCATCTCACAACTCTGCCACTCCTGAACGTTCAGGAGAGACTGGAGTGCTACCCCAGGACTTTAAAGTAGGCAGACATTAATTTAGTTTCTCACACCTGCTGCTTTCCAGCAAATATGGCTTTGGGGAAGGGAAATATTCGTGCATTAGCTTTGCTTAGTATTCCCCAGGAGTCAGGATTCCTGGGGGTTTCTTTTCAAGATTGATTGAAAATTTCCTATTAAGAAACAAATTTCTAATTAAATGGAAAGCTCCTGAAAATGTTCTGATGCTGGGAGGGAGCGAGGGGAAGGGGAGATGTCTAAACAAAGAAATAACCCATTTTAATAACATTTGTTCAGCTTTTGACAGCCAGAGTGTGACATGCTTTCAGATCTTCAGATGAAAGGGCTGCAGTGGGAATGAAAATTATTCCTTCCCTTTGTGCTATTGACAGTCCATTTTACCTCTGACAGTCCATTTTACCTCCAGCACATATTATTAAGTGTATCACCAAGCAGTGATCAGGTTTTTAAGGAGTGTTTTCTAGAAACAGCCCTTTTCTGCTCTTTGGTTAAAACCTAACTTTTAAAGTTAATGTTCATATAAGAAAATCCTTTTCTTACCTGAATCTCCTTGTGCCCCAGCTGGTACTGCAGAGATGCTGTGATTTGCTTCAAAATTAATAATCTCTATTTTTAAATCAGATATTTAATATGTGTGAGAGGCCACAACACCTTTTCTTCTTATTTATATTGAGATTGCTCCTCGGGGAGCAGGAGAGCAGCAGATGGCTCTTGCCCAAGGAGGGTGGGAAGGTGCCAGTGACCAGACGGGAAGAACACAAGCCCCAGATTTATTGTCCTGCCTGACAAGCAGAACATTTTGCAGCTCATCCACATCCTCGTGTCCAGGATTTTTGTAGTCAGGGTGGCAGGAAGACCTGAGGGCACAGCTCATTAGGATGAGAGGTGTTCCCTCTTAGACAAAATATTTGTAAAAATAGACACACTCTGGGACATACAAACCTCTCAAAGTCCCTGAGAAATGTCAGACATCACCCAGCTCCTCTTACAGACCACAAGGCCAAACTCATGCTGGGAAGGGCCATTTTTTGCCAACCTTTGCTGCGAGACTTTTAGGTGCCCCTGAATAATCCAGCAGCTGATGTCTGCAGAGAAAATATCAAGAGGATTTCTCCAAGAGGCAGGTTTAAAATACAGTCTACACGAGCTGCTCTGAAGGGAAGGGGAGGGGAAATGAAGGGACAGCAGAGCCTGGCAGTGGCTGTGGCTTCATCTCCCTCCTGCTCCCGGGTGGTCGATGGTGGTCAGAGCTGTTGTTTGGATATGTTTGAGGAGCTGGGGTTGGAGAGAAGGATGTCCTCTCTGTTCTCCCAGCCAAGACCATGGCTGGTGTATAAACAACTGGAGGAAGGTGTCTTGCTTCGTGGGTGTCAGATCCAGGAGGGGAGCTCAGCTAACCATGCCGGGCCCTTGGCAGAGGGATGGAAACACCTGATGGGGTGAATTAGCTCAGACACCACGCGAGGTGTCAAAGCACAGGGGTCACAGAGCAGGCATGGAATGCTGCTCCCAGACCACCACAACGTTTCTCCAGAAACCTCAAAAGGATGTCAGCCAAGACACAGGAATTCTTCCAGCATCATCTATGAGCTGAGAGGTTTGGCTGCCTCTAATGCAGCAAGTGTCCACTCAGAGTCCTGGTGTTCCTGTGGCTTTCATCAGTAGTGAAGGTGGCAGTGACAACGGTTCTTGCCAGAGCAAGTTTTTCATTTTCCAGGCATATTAAAGAAATCACAGTTTGCACCATGATTAAGTGGTTTGTCAACTCACACTGGTCAGCAGAAAAAAGTGCAATTTCCTTGCTTTGGGCAAGGCCTGTATTGCTGCAGGTTGGGATTTACAGAAGCCATAAGGAAATGAATGCTCAACTTTCACTAAAATTCAGTGAGAATGAGATGCAGAGCTGCCTCCAGTTTGTTCCATTTTCCATTGGTGATCCATCTGTCAAGCAGCCTGTCCCTTTAATGACTACTTGAGGGTTAGGCACCAGTTTCAGCTGTATGACCTTGTCCTGGGGCAAAAAGCTGCATAGCAGCACATGGAAGTGCATGGGAAGCACTTTGCAAAGCCCAGGTGGGAGTGCTCAAGACTAAAATCCCATTTCAAATACAATCCTGAACACATTTCATGAACTGGCAACCCAGTTTAGGGATTAAAATGAGACCTGGACCATGTCTGTCTCTGTTATTCTTAATTAACAACCTTGTGATCTCTTCTGGTGCAGGCAGGGCTTGCAGAAATATTTGAGCAAATGGGGTAAGTGTTAGAAATGCCTTAAAGCTGAATGGTTTTCTGTAACAAGGAAAAAGCCTTCCCTGCTGCTTGTTTACTTCTGATTTATTCCCTGGTAAAAAGGGGTGAAGTTTTCCCTTTGTGAGCTCAACATTTCCTACAAAACCCACGGAACTTCAGTGAAGTGTCTGATGTGTTGTTGTCATTCCCTCACAAAAGCAGCTGGGGTAGCATGGGAAAAACAATCCCTCCACTTTGGGGGAATCAGAAGGGTGGAAGAGGCTGGTCTCTCATCTGACAAATAAATTAGCATCAAACCTGTGACGTTTAGAGAATAAATCTCTGTTTCCTCCATTACTGGCATTTCATAGCTTGCAGCCACAGAAAACACAGTCACTGATCTAACCATTAAACCAAGCTCATCTGGGAGTGGGAAGGAAAACAAATGCTGAGATGACATTTATTAGGTGTGTTTGTTCAGGGAGTCCATTACTGCTTTGGCTCCTCACTCTACGTGCTGAGGGGCTGATCCTGCATGGAAGCCAGTGGATGTCTTTCCACTCCCTTGGCTCACTCCATTGAAAAGGAACTCACAGAGACTGAGGAGGAAGAGGAAATATTGGAGCTAATTGAATAGAATGAGTTTCAGGAGGAGATGTAACTGCACATGAGTTATTGTGTTATAGCTGAGGAAAGATCAGTGGGAAATGCTGCCTGATGGAAAGGGATATTGGCTGCTAAAAAAGGCATCTTTACACATGCAGCTTTATTGCTGAATCTGTTGTTGGAGTCTCTGCTTCTCTTGTGTCTCACTGCTTTTATACTAAAATATCCCTGTCATACAAGCAGTGACACCAGAACCTTCCTCCTGCATGGAGCTCCATTTATCTTCATGCTCTTGATAAATCATCATCTAGTGGAACTTACTATGGAGCTACAAGCCCTGGAGTTCAGATTCTACAGCAATCTTGGATTCATTTAAAACATACAGAAAAGGGATGGAATGAGCTTGGTGGTGTTGATGCATCTCTTGAAATGTCTCGAGTTTCTTACATGGTCCATCCTTGAGCAGCTTTCAAGCAGTGGAGGGGTGAAGGAAATACAGAATTTAACATTGGTTAAATCATAACAGAACACATATTTATTTTATCTACCTCTCTTTTCAGTAGAGTTGAGACTCAGCAGGCATCTTTGCCCCAGTCATCTGCTTGAGGGAGTTAAACTTTCTACAACCTGCTGTGTTTGCTCTAACCTGGAAATAACAGCAGCTTTCTTCATGTCTGCTGACATTTCCTTCAGAATCACACTGAGATCCTGGAAAACCACTGTTATTATACATCAGAGCAAGCTCAGCAGCTTGGGTGGTGTGTGCTGGTCCTGTTCTCTGAGGATGCAGCACACGAGCAGGGTCACATCTTTGTTGGGTGGTGCAGCAGCTGCCAATCCCTTACCCTGTTCCTTCTTCTTTTAGGGAACAAACACACCAGGAAAGAAAAGGATCTCCAATTTGGTTTGGCCTGGCTCTCCAATTTCTGCTGCAGTTTACAAAGGCCAAGCAGACCTAAGACTCTCTCAGCCTCGAAAGGGAACCGGGCACCACAATGGGACTCCCCAGCCGGGTCTTGGCCTGTGCCATCCTTGCTTTGCTGTCCCAGCACGCCGCTGGGGGACTCATCAAGAGAATTATCCGGCACAAGAGGGAGACTGGGCTGAACGTGACCTTGCCAGAGGATAACCAGCCTGTGGTTTTCAACCATGTCTACAACATTAAGCTGCCCGTTGGCTCCCTCTGCTCCGTGGACCTGGACTCGGCCAGCGGCGACGCCGACCTGAAGGCGGAAATTGAGCCCGTCAAGAATTACGAGGAGCACACGGTGAATGAGGGCAACCAGATTGTCTTCACTCACAGGATTAACATTCCCCGCCGGGCTTGTGGCTGTGCAGCTGCCCCAGACATTAAGGATCTGCTGAGCAGACTAGAGGAGCTGGAGGGGCTGGTCTCCTCCCTGCGGGAGCAGTGTGCCAGCGGGGCTGGATGCTGTCCTAATTCCCAGGCAGTAGAAGGTAAGGCAGGCTGGGGAGCCGCTCTTGGGGGAAATTCTTGTGCCGGCCGTAGATGTTGTTTAGGGTGATATTCCAATCTGCTTCAAGAAAGAGCACAAGTCAACCTGTTAAATTTGAAACGTAATCAAAACTGGGAATGTGTTTGGCCAGCATGCAGAGTACATTCATTCACAGTTCCACGGCTTTATGGATCTGTGGGTCAGGAGTCGGCCTGGGACCCTTTGTAGCTATTGCACTGAGCATGGACAGCACTTGGGCATGGTGATAATCTGTGTCTGAGTTAAGTTTAAAACTCTCACAGTCCAAGCTTTTGGCTCCACTTTTCATCCCCTTGAGGAAGCTGCCAATGTAACCATTTTCCCTTCCAAGTTTTCTTTAGTAGAGACCAATAAAAGTACAGCAGGACATAAGAAAATAGACAAGCACAAATAGTTAGAGAAGAGGGAAAAATCTGGCTGTCTGGTTGATTTTTAAATTGAGGGAAGGGGTTGGTCATACAAGAGAAGAAACGCAAGTCTTCTTCAGAGCAGTGTGTCCCTCTGAGCTCAGAGCAGCCTCCCGAGTTGCTGATACAGCAATGACACAATGTGCTGCCTGACTTTTTGTGTTCTGGGGTGAATGGATGAATGATGTTTCATGGTGCATGCCCTAATGAAGCAGTCAGGAAAGCTGCTCAGTCAGTGGAAGAGGATTTTGAGAAGGCAGGAGGAATCCAGCATGCTCAATTACCAAGTCGTTGGCAGGGGCTCTTCCCCGGCATTAGAGCAAATTAAAGCTTTCCTGATAAAGTAAATCTAGCTGGAGAAAGAAAGAGAGATTTTTATTTAATAATTTAAAAACCAGTGTTCTGCAGGGAACTAGGAAAATCAGAGCCCTTTGTGCCACAGTGGCCTGAGACATCCTAGTGCCATGGGAGTAATTGACACGGCTGCTGCCTCTTATGAGCCCGGCTAGCCTAATCTGCTGCACCAACTGTGCGGGACGGGGCTGCCCCCAGGCCCTCTGTGGCTCAGGTGGGAGGGACAGGGGCTGCCCCCAGGCCCTCTGTGGCTCAGGTAGTAGGGACAGGAGTTGTCCCCAAGCTCTCTGTGGCTCACCTGGCAGGGACAGGGGCTGCCCCCAGGCTCTCTGTGGCTCAGGTGGCAGGGACAGGAGCTGCCCCTGGCCCTCTGCGGTTCAGGTAGCAGGTGCAGAGCAGCCCCAAGGCTATAGTTGCTGTCCTGAAGAGTCGCTGGTGATACAGTGTTGAGGAGCAAAGGCAGGGAAGGAAACAAGGACTCTAGTTTGCCGTATCCAGGAAGAGCTTATTCCAGATGGGAGGGCAGGGACACGAGCCCCAAACAAAGGGCAACACGGGTTTTAACTGGGGGAGGTACAAGAGGTGGACACCCAACACAAGCCGATCCGGGGAAACCATAGGAGGACTTAGTCAGGAATGGACAGATAAGTTATCCAATCATGGGGAAAGGGAGGAGGGTACATGCTTACATAGCCAATGGCTTATCGAATGCAAGAGAATTTTCTAGAGGGAGGGGACAGGGTCAGGGAGGATTGGCAGCTGGGTAGGTGTTGCTTAGGGAAGGGTCCAGAACAAGGGGCTTGAACATAAATGAGACGGACAGGGAAATGGGCCAGGCTTAAGGTTGGAGGATACCAAGGGGAGGGAGGAGGAGACTTGGGAGGTACCAAATAAATAAAGAGGTACTGAACAGTAAAGGAACTTAAACTGATTAATTAACACACTACCACAAGTAATGTGTTTTTGGGATCGTTGGTACAGGCCGCCTGGACACCACACCCTACTGCAGCGGGCACGGCAACTACAGCATCGAGATCTGCGGCTGCGTCTGCGAGCCCGGCTGGAAGGGCCCCAACTGCAGCCAGGCCTCGTGTCCCTCCGACTGCAATGACCAGGGCAAGTGCGTGGACGGGCTGTGCGTGTGCTTCGAGGGCTACACGGGCCCCGACTGCGGCCAGGAGCTCTGCGCCCAGGGCTGCGGCACCCACGGGCGCTGCGTGGGCGGACGGTGCCTGTGCCACGAGGGCTTTGTGGGCGACGACTGCAGCGTGCCCCTGTGCCCCCACAACTGCCACGGCCGCGGGCGCTGCGTGGACAGCGAGTGCGTGTGCGACGAGGGCTACACCGGCGAGGACTGCGGCGAGCTCATCTGCCCCAACGACTGCTACGACCGCGGGCGCTGCGTGAACGGCACCTGCTTCTGCGAGGAAGGCTTCACCGGTGAGGACTGTGGGGAGTTCACCTGCCCCAACGACTGCCACGGCCAGGGGCGCTGCGAGAACGGGCTGTGCGTGTGCTACGAAGGCTTTGTGGGTGATGACTGCAGCCAGAGGAGGTGCCCCAGCGACTGCCACAACCGCGGGCGCTGCGTGGACGGGCGCTGCGTGTGCCATGAGGGGTATCTGGGCGAGGACTGCGGGGAGCTGCGCTGCCCCAACGACTGCCACAACCGTGGGCGCTGCGAGAACGGGCAGTGCGTGTGCTACGAGGGTTTCATCGGGGAGGACTGCGGGGAGCTGCGCTGCCCCAACGACTGCCACAGCCGCGGGCGCTGCGAGAACGGGCAGTGCGTGTGCCACGAGGGCTTCACCGGGGAGGACTGTGGCCAGCTGCGGTGTCCCAACGACTGCCACAACCGCGGGCTGTGCGTCAACGGGCAGTGTGTGTGCGATGAGGGGTACACGGGCGAGGACTGCGGGGAGCTGCGGTGTCCCCACGACTGCCACAACCGCGGGCGCTGCGTGGAGGGGCGCTGCGAGTGTGACAACGGCTTCAGGGGTGAGGACTGCGGCGAGCTGGCCTGCCCCAACGACTGCCACGGGCGTGGGCGCTGCGTGGACGGGCGCTGCGTGTGCGATGAGGGCTTCGTGGGCGAGGACTGCCGGGAGCGCTCCTGCCCCAACGACTGCAACAACGCGGGGCGCTGCGTGGACGGGCGCTGTGTCTGCGAGGACGGCTACATCGGGGATGACTGCTCCGATGGTAGGTGCAGAGTCCCTCTGAGCTGCTTCCCCTTGGGCCATCCAACACTCCATGAAGCTTTTCCACAGAGCTGGGCCTTGTTGCTGCTTTTCCAAAGTAGCAGGATCAGAGGTGCAACGACACCAGTAAGCTCTTGGCATCCTGAAATTTCAGGGCTAAGCAGTGTAGGAGTTTCTGGTGACTTTTGGTGGTCACCAAGACAACAGGCTGCTGGTGGTGTCGTAGTGTCTTTGTCACCTCCATTTCTGCTCCCACCACAATGTCACTGGTGCTGTAGCCAGCACTGGCTGGGATTTGTCACCATGACCCTTTGGTTTCTCATAGCACCTCTTGATGCTAGAAAACAAAGCTGAAAGAAGCTGTTCTAGCTAAGGAGAAAAGGGAAATGTTCCAGAGTCTTCCTACTACACACATGTGTGTATATATATCTATAGCTCTATATATATCTGTATGGATGTGTGTATATTAGATCTCACAGAAGCTTAAGAGGAAAATCGTAGGATCAGCTGGGATGGAAACTTAGCTATAAAGTCACATGCTTGGTTTCCCAGGACCACTGACTCTATGGAAATTGATAGAAAAATGTTGGCAGCTTGATAATGACAGGCAATACACCATAAATGAGGTAGTTTTCTCTAGTAGATCCCGGGGGAGAAATTGTGAAACTAAATTTTGGTAAAATAATCAAAGAGTACTTTGGGGTTGGGAACACTGTAAAAGACAATGAATACCCGTTAAAAGAAATTCCCGTCTTTCATCTCCTTCTGGAAGGTGCCTAAGCCCCACTTTGTGATCTTGCACAGGCAGATCTATGGCAAGTATTTACTCAACTAATAATGTTTTATTTTACTTTGGAAAATCTGTGCAAATCCGAGGACTTCTAACTCTACAATCACTGGCAGTAGAATTAAACATCTGAATCCCTCGGGACCCAGCTATAGCAGTCTTGTGCTGCAGCCATGAGAGGAGCAGCTGGAACGCAGTCAGCCAGAGGTTGTGTGCAAGTGTGAGAGCAGAAATTGGCCCATGGCTTCTGGAAATGTCTGTAGTCTCCATCAGCTGAGCATTCCTTTTCTCAGCAGCTAATCTGTGGGACATGCCTTCCCCATTCCCCGCGTGCGAGATGAGCCTTAGTAACCGCTCCTGGGAAAATGTGAAACTGGGCAAATCATTATTTCCTCAGCCTTGAGAACTTCTTATAACTTTGGTTTGGCTTTTTTTTTTTCCCCCCACCCCATTCCCAGTGTCTCCTCCAACTGAGCTGACTGTGACCAACGTGACGGATAAAACTGTCAATCTGGAGTGGAAGCACGAGAACCTCGTCAACCAGTACCTCATCACCTACGTCCCCACCAGCAGTGGGGGCTTGGACATGAATTTTACTGTGCCAGGAAACCACACAGCCGCCACCATCCATGAGCTGGAGCCGGGCGTGGAGTACTTCATCCGTGTCTTTGCAATCCTCAAAAACAAGAAGAGTATTCCAGTCAGCGCCAGGGTGGCCACATGTGAGTTTAATATTCCCTGTGCTCATCCTTTTGTCTGCTCCGTTTGCATCCCTTTTTTGGGGTGTTGCTTATTTTGTATTTTCTATTTTCACATTGTATGTGTCGACTTGCATCCCTTTTTTGGGGGGTATTTATTCTGCATTTTCTATTTTCAGTTCAGGCATATTGATTTACATTTCTTTTTTGGGATATTATTTCTTTTGTATTTTCTACTTTCAATTCAAATGTTGGCCTGGAAAAAACAGACTTCTGCAGTTCCATTTTCTACTTTTTTCCAGCACCGAGGACTGTGTTAAAAACATAGTTCACAAACTCTTCTGCTCTCAATGTCTCCCAATATGGGATCTTTGTGAATTAAAAACCTTAGCTTCTTTATTAAAGTGCACATTTCTTTATTATAATGTGCATTTCTTTATTATAATGGTCATTTAAAAAATTCTGGTAATTCTTCCTGAGAAAAAAGTAAAGATGTAGCAGCATGTAAAAGAGCAATATGAAATCAATTGGATTCAAACCATTTTGGCTAAAATGGGTTATATTTGTTTTGCATCTTTGCTGTGTTTTACTACATCTTATCTTTTATCTGCCTGTCTGTCCTTTTGTTTTTCATCTTCCTCTTTGTTTTGTCCACATCATTGTCATATCTAAACATCCCAATATCAAAAGATGCTTTGACTTCTGTCCCTGAGCTCATTTCTGGAGAGCTGGGGCAGGATTCAGCTCTCCTGACTTCCAAAGTCAACACCAGGCCTCTTTCAGGAGGGCACACAAAAGAGATATCAAGGGTAAAACTCATTTTATTCCAAGATGACATCTAAACCAGCTCAGGAAAGTCTCTTCAAAGCCACAGTAACTGGATCTGAGGAGAGTTTAACCACGAGAGTTTAACCACCTCAGCTCCAGATCCCCACCTGGCAGATATTTCTAGAGTTGGAAAGCTGTCCCACCCCAGTGCCCTATTTATGGGAATTTGCAGCTCGTGTGAGAATATCCCTTTCTTCTGCCACAGATCTGCCTGCTCCAGAAGGTCTGAGATTCAAATCTGTCCGGGAAACATCCGTCCAGGTGGAGTGGGACCCTGTGAACTTCTCTTTTGATGGCTGGGAGCTGGTCTTCCATAATATGGTGAGGAGGCAGTTCCACGTGTAGAGTGAAAAATCCTGGATTTTTATGTGTGTACTCACTGATCGTCCCGTGTGTTCCAGAAAAAGGATGATAATGGTGACATAACCAGCAGCTTGAAAAGGCCAGAGACATCCTACATGCAGCCAGGTCTGGCACCTGGGCAGCAGTACAATGTGTCCATCCATATAGTGAAAAACAACACCAGAGGGCCAGGACTGTCCAAAGTCATCACCACAAGTAAGCACAACCTGTGTTTGGTCTGGTTTTAGTTGGCCACCAACAAAACATCTGCTGTTTAGGGGTTTTTAAACAAGAGAAAGTCCAGTTCTACACTGGGAGTTAATAGAGGGGGGGAAAGGAAATAGTGGAGTTGCTAATGAAAACATGAGGAAAAAGTAATTCCTCTCCACATTACCTGTTTGAAGCAGAAAGAAAATTTATGTCCAGCTAGAAGGTAGCAGGCAGTATGAACTTTTATTCTTTTTTCAAGACATACATCAGCAAGAACTAGAATTTCTCACTAGAATTTGTTTCATCCTGGTGATATTTGCATGAAGGGTGTGTGAAGGTGGGGAAGCTCTCAGGATTCCTGCTTGTCTTTCTTCTGGCAGCTTCTGATTTGAAGGAGTTTTGATGGATTTGCTTCTGATGGATTGATTCCATTTGGAGTCTAAAACTACAGGAACCAAAGGCAGGGCGTAAATGAGGATACTAATTTTAACTTTGTTCCGAATCACCAATTAAAGGAATAAGAGAATATGGGTGTTTTTCATGGCAAGATTTCTTTTAAGAGCCCCTTTCCCCCTCTCTTTTGCTTGGTAACAGAGCTGGATGCCCCCAGCCAGGTGGAGGCCAAGGACGTCACCGACACCACGGCTCTCATCACCTGGTCCAAACCCTTGGCTGAAGTTGAAAGCGTGGAGCTCATTTATGGCCCCAAGGACACTCCAGGGGACAGGACCAGCATTGGCCTCTCTGAAGATGAGAACCAATATTCCATTGGCAACCTGAGGCCACACACAGAGTACGAGGTGACGCTCGTCTCCCGCCGAGGGGACATGGAAAGCGACCCTGTGAAGGAAGTCTTTGTCACAGGTGAGGGGCTGGGAAGGTGGAGCCCTGGTTCTGTGCCTGAGGTGTTTTAGTTTTCTGAAATTCTTTTCCCAAGGAATTTTCTGTAAACAGGAGAGATGTTTTTGTAAACTGTAACTTTGTTATTCATTCCTTTTCCTAGGAGGGACTTCTTGATGTCCCTCTGGTCTGACCAATGTGAGTGAAGAGGTTTGTCTTTGTGCCACCAATCAAATTGGTCTGTGTAGGATAGTATAAAAAGGAGACGCATCCCAAAAGTAGAGGAGTCATTTTTCACCCTTCTGAGTCTCAGAGTCTGTGTTGTTGAGGTATAAAACAGCATCAGGAAGGCACCACAGGGACCTCCCATCCTCCTGTGCTGTTTGTGTCTTGTTGCTGGAGTTGGCAGTTACTGAGCAACACAAAATCAGCCCAGTTTTAGAGGTACACAAAAGTAGAGAACAATTTCCTGTCCCTTTTATGCCTTGTTGGCTCACAAAAATATTTAAACCCCCACAAAAATCTGAATGTATTTTAAAATTGGGAATTAGGTTATTTTTTCTCTTACCCTAAATCCCTACTCCAAAAAAAAAAATTCCTCTGGATCATTTGTCTGTCTGATGAATAAATATCTTCCATAGTTCCTATTCCATCTTAGTTCCCTTTGCCTAATTATCTTAGAAGCAGAGAAGTGTTTTTTTTTCTTCTTCAGTTCTGCAAATATTTCCTGCCATTCTTTTATAAATTTACTGTGCTCCTCAGTGATTCTGGGCATATTTTTGCAAAATGTAGGTCCTTTAGCAGGTTATCAAGGCTTGGTGCATTAAGGGAGCTGTGAATTACATCCCTTTTCATCCTAAAATACAGTTGTTATTTTGGAGCAGGATTTGAGGTTACTGTAGGTGTGGAAAATGAAAGCTTGTTGAATTTCTCTATAATATTCACTTTTTTTTTGAGATTTACAGTTCCTTCCAGCCATGAATGCAAGATGTCACTGAACAGAAATTCTAGAAATGACCCGTTCTTTGCTCTTTCTTCCTTTTGAAATTGAGGTATTTCTAAAGGGAAGCAGTTTTTTCATCCCAATATGTTTTTCCACAAACCTATTTTTGTAATAAAAGCTAATTATTACAAGTGAAAAATGTTATTTTTGTCTCAGAAGACAGAAGTTAAATTTCTTGAACTGAAGCTGGTGAACTCTGCATTTCACGCTAGAACTGTGGCTTTTGTAGTTAAGACATAACAGGATCATGTGAGAGGAAACTTTACGGGTCATTTCACCTCCTGAAAAGCGCTGTCACAAGAGACTGCTGTCAGAAGAGAAATATTCCTAATTATTTATTTACTGCTTGGTTGATTCCAGACCTGGATGCTCCCAGGAACCTGAAGCGGGTGTCCCAGACTGACAGCAGCATCACCCTGGAGTGGAAGAACAGCCACGCCAATGTCGATAATTACCGAATCAAGTTTGCCCCCATCTCTGGGGGGGACCACGTGGAGATCACAGTGCCCAAGGGCAGCCAGGCCACGACCAGAGCTACACTCACAGGTAGGGGGATGGAGAGGTTGTCACTAATGTCACGTTGTTTTTGTCACCCCAGAGCACGGGAGATGGAGAAACAATGTCCTTGTGGTCACTATACATTAGAGGGACAAACAAATCTTGAACGATCTCAAGCACATTTCTTTTTGGGACAAGAGGTTTCAAATTTGAAATTAGATTTTAGGAGGGAATTGTTCCCTGGGAGAGGGCCTGGCACAGCGTGCCCAGAAAAGCTGTGGCTGCTCCTGGATCCCTGGAAGTGCCCAAGGCCAGACTGGACAGGATTTGGATCACCCTGGAACAGTGGGAGGTGTCCCTGCCCTTGGCAGGGGTGGAATGGGATGAGTTTTAATGTCCCTTCCAACTCAAACTATTCCATGATTGTATGATTGTGAGTAGACCAAATTGATATAAAAGCCACGTGAAATGGATTTACAGACCTGCAGATGGATAACCAGCCAGCAGAATGTATGTAACCATTTCCCTTCCATGTGCATCCCTGAATCCAACGAGTCAATTCCCCTAATTCTAAGCAGCTTTGTGGAAATGGCTTCTCATCCTGAGCTCAAAAGGCATTTTCATGTGCTGGGGGAGGATTCACTGGAGCCAGTCTGCCGCTTGTCAGCTGGAGGGTCAACAGAAACCTCAGTTCTCTGCAGAGAGGAAAGCAAATCTCTTACTTTGCATCCATTCAGCCTTCCTTATTCCAACAAATGCCTGCAGGCATATTCCATGGACAAGAACTCCTGTTTCTTCTCCTCATCTCATAGGTTTGAGGCCTGGAACTGAATATGGCATTGGAGTGACAGCAGTGAGGAACGACAGGGAAAGTGCTCCTGCTACCATCAATGCTGGCACTGGTGAGTGTCCTGACCCCATCTGAGCTCTGGAGGTGGCAGCAACTCAGCTGGAGCTACTCTTTTTCATGTCTAAGAGATGCTGGAAGAGATATTTCAGAAAGTCCTTGGTTTCATTTTGCTACATTTCCCCTCAAGGAAATGAAAATATTCCCACAAAGGTCACGATCTCTGAATCTGACTTCTTTTTCCTGTTCCTCTTGATGTTCTGGGATTTTCCTCTCCAGGTGAGCTCCTTAATGATAATTGTGGTTACACTGATCACTCTGGCCATCCTCTATCTGTGAGGATTTCTGGCAGGAGTGGTGGTGGCCAAAATGTTGATATGACAAAGAGGGGTTGCAATACTCCTGACTGACCTTCCAACCCAGGACTTTTCACACGATTCCCCTTTTCCCAGGTGAATTATCTGAAAATTCCACTTCTGCCTCTGAAGTGTGAGTGGGGCAAATTTGTTCCAGTTTTGTCTGTAAAGGAGAACATCACCACCCTCTACCCATTTCAAAAGGTCCCAAAGGTGGGCACACCCTGAGCTGCTGCCAGACTGCCAGTGGAGATGTTCTATTGTTACAATTCATGACAGCTCATGTAATGACATGTAAAACTCCAATTTCTTCAGAGGGCTTGTAGCAAAGTTTATTGAAAGACAGATTCTTTATACAGTGTTTCAGTACAATGAATAGGATTGGTCCTTCAGGGCACCACCTTTTTGTAAACATCTCTACCAGTGAACAAGTTGGAAAAACACCAGGTGTCAGGAGGGGGAGATCTACAAGGTTGTTTTGGGTTCCTCCTTATGATTTCCTAGGCCAGAATGAGAGAGTGTAGCCCTGGTTGGTACCTGAGATGTTTTGGTTTCTGAAATTCTTTTCCCAGGAAATTTTCTGTAAACAGGAGAAATGTTTTTGTAACTGTACCTGTGCTATTCATTCCTTTCCCTAGGAGGGACTTCTTGATGTCCCTCTGCTCTGACCAATGTGAGTGAAGAGGTTTGCCTTTGTTTCACCAATCAAATTGGTCTGTGCAAAATAGTATAAAAGGGAGACACATCCCAAAGATAAAGGAGTTGTTTTCAGCCTTCTGAAGCTCGGAGTCTGTGTCATTGTGGTGTAAAACAGCATCAAGAGAGTTCTGTTCTTGGCTTTCCCACAGGCTTCAAGGCACTGCCTGGAGCGTAAGAATCCATGCTCTGACCACTGTCAATTCCCACGGTGTTCCTCTACAGATGCCTGAAAAACCTTCTTAGAACATCTTGGAGACACCTCAGCTTTGCTTTTGTCTCACCCTGTAGATCTTGACAACCCCAAGGACCTGGAAGTCAGCGAGCCCACGGAGACCACGCTGTCCCTGCGCTGGAGGAGGCCGGTGGCCAAGTTCGACCGCTACCGCCTGGTGTACACCGGGCCTGGGGGCAAGAAGGGCGAGGTGGAGATCCCTGTGGACAGCACCTCCTTCCTGCTGCGGGGGCTGGACCCAGGCACCGAGTACACCATCAGCCTGCTGGCAGAGAAGGGCAGGCACAAGAGCAAGCCCACCACTGTCAAGGCTTCCACGGGTGAGTGACTGCTTTCGGTTGTCGCTGGGCAAGGACTAGCCCAGGCTTCACCTGATTTTCTAATCCATATCTGGGGACAGCTCTGCCAGCACGAGAGAGGGAAGGATAGCTCTGTATTTCCTCCCTGCTGCGTTCACCTCCGTGTTCCCAATGATTTCCTGCTCATCCCTTGAGAGGCCTCACAAAGAACTTGTCCACTGGTCCTGCATGGACCAGTTCTGCATCCTCGTGGATGTAGAACTCATTCTTTGTTTTAGGCCAGGCTGGGTGTTTTTACACATCATATACTTCTAACATGTTTTGTTTTCTACAGACAAAAAACTAAGAGGAAGAGCAACCAGAATGTGTTTAACACTGTTTTTTCCTGCCTAATGGATTCTCTTCACAGCAGACCCTCACCTCTCAGCAGGGCCAGTGGGGCTCTGATGTTGCCCTATTTCAGTTTTTTCATCCAGAAGTGGGAAAGGCTCCTGCCCCAATCTGGTTCCAGCCACCATTTCCACTGGGTACTGTGACTTACATTTGTCTGTTTCTGCCATCTCCATTTGTGCAAACCACTCCCACTGACCATTATCAGTGGCTTATTGAACAAGGTTTTATCCTCTGTGAAACATTTTGAGCCAAAGTTTGTTGCATAAGGAATTATATCTCAGTATAGAACACAAGTCCTGAATCTTCAGGTTTCTCAGCCTAAATCCTGTGAGGCAAAGCCTTAACTGCTCTAAGCAAGCAGAGATGGTGAAATCAGAATCAGCTGGGCAACAGTTGCTGTCCTCAGCAGATACCAAGGTGTTTATCCTTTTCTCCCCAAAGACCATCTGTGAGGTGAGCACATGCCAGACGTTGTAGATTTTATAAATTAATAACTACACAGCTTAAATGATCAAAGCTGGGTTCATATTCCCCTGGCAGTGTTCACACCAGCACAACCTCTGAATGCTTTACAGACAGCAATCCATCGGAGAGTTACATGGTGTGGAAACCATCAGCCCTGAATGAGTTGTTTGATGCCTGAGTCAGGCCTGTGTCCAGTGCAGGGAAAAATTGGGAAGCCTTGAGGCACATACAGAAAAAAGGCAGCTGTAGGTTTGTGTGGCAGGAGTGAGCAGGCTTCAATTTTCCAACTTTCTCTTGGAAAAGTTGTCCTCTCAGTTGGAAGACTGAGAGGTTCCAAGAGAGCCTGCAGAGATGGTGAAGAGGCAGAAACAGTGTGCTGTGGAATCTCACATCCTGGTCTTTGCAGCACCAGCTCCCAAGGCTTCACAAGGTGAATTCTTTTTCCTGGTTTTCCTTGTAATTTTTTTTTTCTTTAGAACTACCTTCATCTGGCCGCTGTATTTGTTTTATGTCTTTACTCAGAGCACCAGTAAACAGAGGGCTCTGCAGTGGGCTCCTGGGAGCAGCAGTTGACATAACCTGGCTCTGTGACCTTTCTCCTGCGTAGAAATGGACAAATCCAAACAGAGCACAGGCAGCAGAGATTCTCTGGAAGCCTGGGCAGTACAAGACAAGTGGTCTCTCTTCAGTTTGCTTTTCCATCTACCCTCAAGACACTCCTCTTTATCCATGTTCCAGCTCTTGGGAGGTCCCAAGTGCTCAGGCTAAAGCCAAACAATCTTGTTTTGCCTTCTGTAGTAGAGGCAAGCTGAAACATTCAGAGCTCATGAACCTCTAGCAAAGGACACGTCACAAAATCTTCCACAGTACAGGATGGAAGCCACTGTTGCTTCTGTCTCTTCACAGGGAGGAAGTGCAGCGCAAGTTACAAAGTCTTTTTTAGCTGATCCCCCTGATCCTGCACTCAAAGCATGGCAAAGATTACAGAGTGAGGTTTGCTAAATCTTGCTGAAAAGGCAAGACTGAGTATTTCACATTTCCATTTTCTTGTTCGTCTCTTGTATCTGCATGTAGTGTAACCCTAATGCAAACATTGACCCAGAGGAGCTCCCTGAAATGAGTATTTTTGCTCCAGAGGCTTCAGGAATGCAGGAGAATTCCGTGAGGGACCTTGTCCTGAGGGGAGCAGAGCACACACAGCTTTAGGGTCTTGTGGGGTGTGAATACAGGAGCCTGCAGCAGTTTCGTGTTGGAGTACGTGGAAGTGTCACAGCAGAGCCCTCCCTGCCCAGAGAACCCCTGGGAGCTGGGATGGCCAGCCTCCAAACCAACACTTCCTGTAAAACCAAGGGGTGTGGATTGGCTGGAGAGCAGCACTCTGCTCCCCTGGGAGCTGTGGCTACAACAGGAAACCCCTTTCTGCATTTAGTGAAGGTATCACGAGGGTCCCACCTGGCTTTGCAGGAAGGTTTGACTCAGCAATTAAAGAAAATGAGCCATTTGACTCCTTGGAGGGGCCTTGCCTTGAGCATGTCCCCTGGGATCAGCAGCTCATCCGTAGGGTGAGCACGTAGCCCAGCCCCGAGCAGGCCAGCACTCAGACTGCAGCTTTGTTCTCTCCTGCTCTGCTCCTGGAAGCCCGCCTGCAGAGCACAGTGTGGGGCCTGGAGCAGGAGGGATGGCAATGCATCAGCCATGAGAGGCCTGGGGAGATAAATGAGGGAGCATTAGAGAAACCAAGAGCCAAGCTCAAATTCCTCTGCTGAAGGACCCAGATTGGGCAGCAACTGTTGATGAATCGTGGATGTGACACTCTCTTGCCTCTGGAAGTGAGCTTGTACAGCAGAGCATGGCTTGCAGAAGTAACTTTTCCATTCTGCTGAATGTTTTTCAGAAGATTTATGCTGTTTACCAAAGGCCCTTGTCCATGTTGTGCGTCAGCCCCTCTTCCTCTCCTGGCTTCTCCAAGGCTCAGATTGCGCCACCATCTTTATATAAACTCAAAGAAACATTAGCAAGAATGATTAGGTGAGCCAGTTCCATGGAAAAGTGCAGTGCTGACCACTGGAAAACTGAATTTGCCAGGGAAGGTTGTCCATTTGTTCAGCTGAATCCTCTTTGGGGAGCACCTGGAGCCTGAGCTCAGGATGAGGATTTTTAGTGACAGCTACCCCAGTATTTCTGGCTTGTGATGTGCTGCAGTGGTTTCTTCATGAAATTCAGAGGTGCACAGGCACTGCAAGCCCAGCTTAACCTGCTGATTTAGGTTTAGCCAAAGGGGACTGAAAAGAAAACCTTGCTGAGGCGTCATGTCTCACATGAGAGACTGGGAAAGATTGGCTGAGAGCCCCTCTTGGGGAATAATATAAAATCCCAGATTCAGAAGCAAGAAGTAACACAGGATACTGCTTGCTCTATCCCAGGAAGTTGGGAAAATGTCCTGGCACCACACGAGCATCCTTTTTAGTAAAATCACTGGAGAAACATTCCAGTGGAATTCCTCAAAAGGCCAACACCACACCACAGACATATTCAGGCCAGGCTCAGCCTGGAGATTTTATCAAGAGATATTGAGCTGTTTCCTGAGCTGACAGTAAGAAGTACTCCAGCCTGGGAAGGAGTGGATGCTTGTTATCCGTCCAGTTTCCCTTTTACACAGCTTTCATCTCTGTCCATTCATCTCTCCACTGTGAATCATCCTCTGGCTGTCACCCACCTACCTAAAGCTCCCAGAGCTCTCTGTTTTCCCTGCCCATCTATTCCCCTTGTTGTTAAATCAAGTGTGTGAGCTCCACTGCTCTTGTTAGTCTACAGTTTGTTTTCCAGATTTTCCATTATGTGTTACAGCGCTCTGCCTGCTAAACAAAGAACACTGATACTGTCTGTGGTATCAGAGTATTTTCCATGTATTCATGTCATTCTCATTTTTCTATCTCCTGTCTGTACACAAATCCACATATTCCACTGATGCACATGAATTTAAGGTGGGATATGTCTGTGGTAATATCTGTGGTAGAGGGAAACTACTCTTTCTCACCCACAAATTCATTTGTGGAGTCATTAAGTCCAAGGTAATATTCGGAATTACATTCCCTGTGTTCCATGGGCCAACCTGTACATGGCAACCTCCATGTAGCTGCCAAATTTGGCTCAATAAAATAAATCCACTTGTGAATCCTGCAAATTTCTGGATTCAAACCTCACACAGGTGGTTGGTCACTCAGGTTTTTTACAATATGCTTGAACTGCTGCTGCATTTTCCATCCAGGTTGGAGTAACCAAATCCTTGTGTGGCTGTGCTAGAACTGGCAGGGATCTAGGAGAAGTGTGGGGTGGTCAGGTAAAATGAGGGAAAATGAGAGAAAATGAAGGAAAATGAGAGAAAATGAGGCACAATGAGGGGAAAATGAGGGGAAATGAGGGAAAATGAGAGGCCAGTTTTGACTGATTTTACACAGGGTTCTCTCACACACCCTCAACACATCAGGAGAGTAAGGACACCCTAATTTTATTTTGCCTCTTGTATTTTATCTTCAGTTTTATCTTCAGTTTCCAGTCCAGGGTTCATGGTAGGGGTTTGTGCTCAGTTTCCAGTTCAGGGCTCAGTTTCCCAGGGGACCATCCAGGCACGGAGCTGTCCCTGTGGGATGCACTGCTGCTCTCCTCCCCCCTGGGCTGCCCACTCCTGTCCTCAGCAGGAGCCTTCCCAGTAAAGCCCAGCCACCTCTGGGCCTGTTACCTGGACAGGTTTTAGACTAAAACAGTGCCAGTGCTCCTGATGCCTTCACTTCTCACCTGTTCCCAGAGGAGGAAATTCCTGCTTGGCACCTGCTGAGGTGCACGAGCAGCTGGGAGTTGCAGGAGGGTTCCAAACCTTCCCGCTTTGCTCCAGGAGCTCGGCAGCCCTGGAGCAGTCAGAATACAGTTCTGACAGTGGTTTACTGGGGAAGAGGGGATGACGACAGTGGTGACCATTGCAGCTGTGCTGGTGTGATGGAAACATGGTTATGTACAGGCTGCAGCATAGACAGGGCTTGTTCAGGTCATGGCTGGGCTGGTTTAAGGGCAGCTATCATCTAAATCAAGAATATCAATGACATATGTAAATATAAATATGTGTATTATATATAAATATAAATCACTCTTTGCCTTACAGGCTTCTCTCCTTCCTGGAGGCGAGCAGAAAACAATGTTTTCACACCTGTATTTGACCTGAGAGCGTATTTACAAGATAACATTTCTGCATCTCTTTGAAAACATTTCTAATTGAATTTTGCTCCTCTGAAAATGTATTTCTTTGTGATGGATGTGTGAATTTGGGGACACGTAATGAATCCTGAGTACATATTTGTGCTGAGCTGATGGATGGTGCTCCATGACTTGCTCTCTCTTAATTGAAGGCAAGTGGAGCATGAAAGCAAGGAAATCACTGAGGTGTGAAATGATGTGGGTTCCCACTAATGAGGAGATAATTCTGCATGTCAGAGAAATCCCCTGCCTGGGGCCTTGTGGCTGGGATTAGAAACACGTTCCCTGTGATCTCCACAGCTCTCAGATTTCCAGAATCTGACTGTTCTGCAGGATATATGCACAGATCATTCAGCATGTTGAAAGGCAGGGCTTTCCCCTTTCAATTTCTTGAGATCTCCTATAAGAAATATTTGTTAAGTTCTTTCTATCGTGGCTTTTAGGCAAGAATGTGTGTCCCCTCCACTTTGTTCTGCATGTATCATAATAGATAATCCCTCCAAGCCTGTTTTAGTAGGATATGAGGAGCCTTAGCATGTTTCTGCCGTGATTTCTCAGCCTGGGTTTGGATGTGTTTGTGATTTTTGGCATGAATTCCCCTCACGGTTTGTATTAGGAGCATTCACTGATGGGTGTAGGAAAGACAAAGGGCATGTTTGGATGCTTGGGGCTCCAGTGCGATGTAAATCAGCAAAGTTCTTCGGAGGTAATCAAAGAGAAGTGATTTTCATCAGCTGAGGATGTGCCAGCTCCCTGCCGGAGGCATTCCAGCTCCTCTCTGTTTGCCCTGGATCTGCTGCTCAGGGCGGCTCTGTGAGAACCAGGGTGTGCATGTTGGTGCTCCCTCTGCTCGAGGATTCAGCCTCCAGCAGCAGGAGAACTCCTCAGTTTGCTTTGTTTCCAGAGCCCCCAGTGCACAGCACAGGGAGCCTGTTGGAGCAGGGGTTAGCTGTTGTTTTGGGGTTTTTATCAGGAAATTTTAACTCGCAGTTTACCTCTGGTTAGCAATTCTGGCCACCACACCTGGAGAATCGATCAGTGCAACACCGTTTGGTCCTCCCAGCTCTCTAACAGCCCCCAGCCCTGAGCCTCCTGCTCTGCTCTTGGTGCCCCCTCACCTGCCCAGCTCAGAAGCCACTGGGGCTCTTTGTGACCTTAACATTACCCATTAAAATTATTTCCAGTGGTTTCACCCTGTCCTGGGCAGCATTGGATGAGGTGTTTGATCAGTTCCTTATCACTCTGAAAAGCCTGTCCATTTTAAACAGAACACAGGAAATATTTTTGCTGGGAAATCTTTGAGAAACAGAAATTCCCAATCTTCCAGCTGGCACACAATTCCAGTTTAACATTGATGGAAGTACTCAGAGCCAGCTCTCTGGGGGCCTGGCAGCTCTTGCTGCTACAGGTATTTCCCATGGATTCACGGCCTTGTGTTCCTTTTCTGCTCCAAAATACAGGACTTCATTCCCATATGGCTTTGGTCTGGAGTTTAGGCTTTGTGAGTGATGCTTTTCCTCTTGGTTGGTTTATTCTTCCTTTTGCATGGGATGAAACTCTTAAAACTGTGGAATGAGAGCCTTGAGTGGTGCAGGACAATGCCCCGTGCAGCTTTGAAGGTGATGCAGCATCAAATCTCTTTTCAAATCGCATGCAAAGGGAGATGTTGATGCATCTGCTGCTGATAAGGAACGTGGGAACAGAGAGATGCTGCAGGTGCTTGTCTGGATTGTGCTTAAACACAGGAGGAGTTTGCAGCATTGGCATGGAAGTGGTGATGTCAGAGAAAAAACAAGATTGTGACACACTGGGGGTTCACCTTTCCAAAACCTTCCACCTCTTACCCCTAATCCATGAATTTCATGAGGTGACAGGGCTGAGTTCAATCATGACCAAAGGATGATTAGCAGGAGTGATTAGTGTGGGCTCAGATCTGGAGAATAAGGACTGTACTTGTCCACCCCTCAAAATAAAATTCCCAACACGAGCTAAACTATTTACGTGGAGACACAAAGATGATTTCACAGAGCCAGAACACTCACCTCTCCATGGTGTGTTCTCTCTGCTTTGTTTGGTTTTTTTTCTTAAATAAGAAGCATCATCTCTTGATCTTTAGCATGACACTGTGATGACTTTGTTATCTGTGTTGGATGCTGAGTGGCTGAGGATTTTGGAGGTCTTCAACAATCCTGTTTGGTGCACGATTCCACAGGAGAATCCCTTGGTCCCTGGAGAGTACGAGAGGGTTGTTTGCTTTTCTGTGTCTGACACACATGAGCAAAGAACAGCAGGAAAAGGGGCTCTGCATCTTGGAGGAGAATGAAACAGCATTTTCAGAGAAATCAGAATTGCTTTTAACCTGTGATGGTTCCTACATTACTTATTATAACCAAGCTTCTACTTGAAAGATGTACCGTTCCTGTAATTTCAGTTTTGCTTTCATTTTAAGGAAATGCATTTGTTTTATTTGTTTCTGTTGCCACAAACAGATTGTGATCGTTGATACAACCAGTTCCCTTTCTGTCCTGCTTTCCCTTTTCCAGATAACAACCTTATTTTGACAGAATTCATTTTTTACCTCAATGAATCTCCTTTCTGTTCCTGATAAGGGAAGGCAGCTCTGGATTAATGCATTTATTTTATTTGTGGTTGAACATCGTTACCATGTCATAAACAATCTCTTTCCTTCTAACAGGATGGGAAAAGCTCAGCAGAACTCGTGTTTTTGAATAGTAGCAATTTACTGAGTTGTTAATGAATTTTCCAGAAGATCATTATGATCTATAAGTGCTCAACCTCTGAAAATCCAGCTCCAGCTGCCTGCCCAAGGCTTTGAGCAGCCATGCAATAATCCCTCTGGTTTTACAGGGAGAAACTTTCTCTGAGGGATGCTGCTGAGCCTAAATTTCATTTATTCCAGGGCCCCATTCGCTTCTGTATTACAATATGCATGAAGCTGAAGTTTACAATTGACAAATCAGATCCATTTCCCTTCATGCAGCCTCTCTTACAAATTCTCAGTCATGCAGAATGGGATTATTCAGACACTCTGTTCTTACTGTAACACTTATGTGCCAGCAATTCAAATAAATCAGAAGGGTGCTAGAAAACCATCAGAGGGCAGAGGTCAGTGAGAGAGCACACGGGAGTCTCCAGATAGAAAAATCAGGCAGTGCTCTCTCATTTTCCCACCTGACTGCTAATGTTAAGGAATCAGTTGTATCTCCTTTGTAACAAAGAACTTCCCATTCTTGCTGAGCAAATGATGTCAACTTTCAGATTTAACAGCGTCAGAGTCACCTCTGATGGCTCCCAACTTCCCCTGTGGGGGTTTGCCAGAATGTTAATTTCTGTGAATGAACATTTTGATTTTAGATTAATATCAGTAACACTGAAAGTCCTGTCTCCACCCACAGGAAGGTTTCATGAGTAGAATAATGTGCTAAAAGAAGACAAATCTATTATAGACATGGAGACATGGAGGCATTTTCCTCTTCTTTATTGTATTGTGTTAGAAATAGTTTGGAAGCATAAGCAGCATCCTTCAAATGGATGCAATTAAAAGCTTAAATATGTGAATCCTGACTACTGTAAACCCTTTGCTACCCTTACAACACAGTTACTTCAGAATGACAAACACTGAGTAAAGTTGTTATAGTAATACCTACTTATCTCATAGGGAGCTGTAATTAATGTTACAAAACACTCACAGCTGTAAGATTCCCCATGAGCTGTTTTCTGTGAGCAGCCTCTAAACATTTACTAATTATTACAGTCCTTCTCTCACTGTTCTGTTTTGCCATGTCTCCAAAGCGACTTTATTGAAGTTATCTGAGGCAGCTGATAATGCAAATATGTGGAGGGGAGGAATCTCCATGGCCCTGATTAGATGTGAAATTCATTAACACAGAACCTCATTAAACAATCCGACATCAGCAGCACTCTGCAACCCAAGTAACAGACTGACTCTCTGTCCTTCTGCAGAGGAGGAACCCGAGCTGGGGCAGCTGTCAGTATCCAAGGCTGGCTGGGATGGTTTCCAGCTCACCTGGACAGCAGCAGACGGGGCCTATGAGCACTTTGTCATTCAGGTGCAGGAGTCTGGCAGCCCCGAAGAAACCCGGAACGTCACAGTGCCGGGGACACTGAGCTCTGTGAACGTCACCGGCCTCAAGGCCAGCACCCCTTACACCATCACCCTTCAGGGGGTCACTCGGGGCTACAGGACCGGCCCCCTTTCTCTTGAGACCACCACAGGTATCTCTCCTGCAGCCCCACGTCCTCTCTGACAGAGATGTGAGCCACAGCTCTTGGGAGTGCTGGGCGAATCCTGCTCGCTGCCTCAGCCTGAGCTCCTGAAAGCTTGGCTGAGCATCTCTGCCATGGAAATGCCTCATGGCCAGGCTTTCCAGAGCTTCAGTGCCCTCGTGCAGCCCTTCCCTCCTTGCTTTACCCCAATCCCTGCTTCAGAACAGCTTTTCTTGTTCCCTTTCCTCACTTACCTGGCTGACACTAACAGCAAAACCCAGCTGGATGTTGTACCTGCTTGGGAAAGGCCAGGTTGCCTGGTAAAATTATCAGAATCTTTCCTCTGTTAGCCCAGATAATCAAAGCCTGAGAGGGTGTTCAGTTTATACCCTTCAGAAGCTGCCTCTGAAATTCTGCAGTAGCTTCTGTGTGAATTCAGACTCAGCGTGGTAAAGTTGTGTGTACCTGACTCAGGGCAAGGATAAAACACCTTCTATATGTTCTCATATAGGAAAGGACACAAATTAATTCCTAATAAGTCTAAGAAAACACATTAAGCCATCTAAGATCATGAACCACTCTGATTGTTCTGAAAAAGATATAATGCAGAAGATCAAATGCAGAAGAACAACCCTGACATAAAACTGGCCTGAAAGGAGGCAGGTGAGCTCTGTGCTATCAGGAGCTTGCATGAAACTCATCAAGGGCCCCAAAATCATTTTCTGGCTGATCATGTCAAAGGCAACAGTTTAAGAGCTTATCACAGGCTTTGACCATGAGAGATAGATGTGTATTCACATGTCTGCTGTGTGCTCTCTGATCCTCCAGGTGTTATGATAACTGTAATGAACAGTGTGAATTAATTGGCACTAAAGGGGCACCAGTGGCCTTTCCTTCAGATAATTCCTTGTAGACAATTTCTGCTGCCTCTTGGCTCCCCTACAGCCCTTTGCAACCTCCTGTCCCTGTGAGACAGCCAGAGCTGGCTCATGCCAGCTTCCCCCAACACACCTTACCCAGCACAGGAAGGGGTGAGAGTACCTGTGAGAACTAATCAGAACTAAAGCATGAAGGGCAGCAGAGCTGGCTCGTTTCTGTAGTGCTTTGAGCAGCCTGGCTGGGGCAGGAATGTGTCTGTGCTGTGTCCCTGTGGGAGTGCTGAGCTTTGAGAGTCCTCACCAGGAGCTGGGAGCAGATGCCCGTGGGGAGCAGAGCAATGTGCTGCACAAACAGACGGCAGGAAACACCTCATGGGTGTCCTGCCTAAATATGCCATGTGCATATTTAAAACAGCAGAAAATTCCCTGCTGAGGTTTTCCCTTCCCTTTCTGGGTCAAGCTCAGCACCCAGCTTTTCAAAATCTTCCCTTCTGGTGGTTTCCAATTGTTAGAAATATCTGAACCTTCCTGTAGCACTACAGGGAATGTCTGCAGAGAGGAAGAAACCCCCAAGGCATCTCTCTCTGTTTTGCATTTTGGCTCCAGCTCCAAAATTACAAGCCAGCTTTCATAGACTTAAGCTGAAAGGGAAAGTAGAAGAGTAAACAAAACACAAGATTTTCCTTTGGATAAAGCAACAGCTTTGGTTTTAGCTTCTCCTAAAACTGGAAGCCGTCTTTTCCAAATGCCCCAGGGGCATTCAAAAAAAGTCCTTTTGCATCTGCTTTCATGCTCAGGCCTCAAAGACATGGCTGCTCCTGCAGGGAAAGGGAACTAGCCATAGTTTTAAATGTTATCTTAATTTTTTCCTTATCTAACGTTTTGCGACGCTTTAATTTGATTTCCTCCCCTTAGTACCTGTCTGCTTGTAGTAAGCTTTTACTCACACCCTCTTCCCCAGCTGGGAGTGCTGCCAGCATGGCAGAGAGGAGCCTTGGAGAGCAGGAGGAGTCGGGGGGGCCCTTCTGACGGGTGTTGTTTCCCTCCCCAGGAGAGCAGCCCGGCGTTGCTGAGCTAATGGTTTCCGACATTACCCCCGAAAGCTTCAACCTCTCCTGGACAGCCTCCAACGGCGACTTCGACGTCTTTACCATTGAAATTATTGATTCTAACAGGTTGCTGGAGCCCATGGAGTTCAACCTCTCGGGCAACTCAAGGACTGCTCATATCTCAGGGCTTTCTCCCAGCACTGATTTCATTGTCTACCTCTCCGGGATCTCTCGCGGGTTCCGCACACAGGCCATCAGTGCTGCAGCTACCACAGGTACACAAAACCTACCTCAGTGCTAACTCTGCTTTTCTGAGCTCTTCCTTACAGGTTGTGCCCCCTCCCCTGCCCTCAGCTACCCCACCAGCCTACCCATTTCCCAACCCTCTGCCTCTACGCCTTCCGAGGAGGACCAGCCGGGGACACTGGGACCTGTGCATGTTGAGCCACCATCCCATCCAGCACAGTCAGGCAGGCACCCCGTGCTGGGATTCCATTCACACAATCAGTCTAAGCAGTAAGGTTGGGGCAGCCTCTGAGGCAAAGAGGATATCCCAAGAACCAAGTGGAGGACGATTCCTTTTGTTCACCTTTCAACCTGTGTGAAAGAGTAAACAAAACGCAAGATTTTCCTTTGGATAAAGCAGCAGCTTTGGTTTTTGCTTCTCCTAAAACTGGAAGCCGTCTTTTCCAAACGCCCCAGGGGCATTCAAAAAACTCCTTTTGCATTTGCTTTCATGCTCAGGTCTCAAAGACATGGCTGCTCCTGCAGGGAAAGGAAACTAGCCAAGAATCCAGCAGGAAATGATCCCTTTCATTCACCTTTCAACCTGTGTGCATCTGTCCCACAGCACAGAGCGGGCACAGTTTCTCTCAGGGAAGCTGATTTCTAGACACAGATTTACCCTGATTCTCCCAAAAGATGCCAGGCACGTTTCAGCCTGTGCCAGCACAATTCTGCAAGGCACATTCACTGCTTGAATTCAGCTGCAATTATTCAGGTTATGTTGGGTGAGAGATTGAAAAGTCCACCTGAATTGATGTCAGAGAGCGCAATAGGCAGGCACTGAGTTGTTGGCAGGTTGCACATTTCAAGGTTTTGCAGCTGACAGTTTCCCAGAAAAGACAGGGAAGTCAAACGTTCAGGATGAGAGTGGGAAGTGAGGACCAGACTGGAGAAACAGAACATTGTTATTGTAGGCAGATAATGGCTCACACTGTGATCGTTTAACACCTCCACCACATTTTGCCCCTCTAGGAAAAGTTGCCATAGTGATTTGTCGTAGGAATGGAGCAACGTGGTCAGTGAAAGCAAGGTGTCAAATCTCAGCTATCAGATAATACAATATCAGTTTCCAGCAGCAGCAGACTGTGAATATGCTCATTTGATGATGGGTGGCAGGGTCAGGGTGATGGCAGGGGTGTGGGGAACACAGGGAAACACAAGGCTGGGTGACCCTTGTCACCTGTGGTTGTGCAAATTCAAACATCTCTATTAATTTATTTTATTGCTTTGGCTTTTAATAACTGTGATACGTTTCCATTTGTTTTTCTTCCCGTAGTGGAGGAACTCCTCCTTAGCAAACTCAGTGTATCAAACGCTACCTCAGCCAGCCTGTCACTCACCTGGGAGGCACAGGACAAGGCCTTTGACCATTTTATTCTGGAAGTCAGGGACTCTGACTTCCCCTTGGACTCCCTGGTGCTCACAGTGCCGGGGGACTCCCGGCGCTCTGTAGTGACCAACCTCAAAGCTGCCACTAATTACACAGTCCAGCTCCATGGGGTAATTGATGGGCAAGGTGGGCAGACCTTGACAGCCGTTGCAACCACAGGTATTTCACTGTTTCTCCTTCCAGGTTTGCTTTTTGTTCTCCTTTCTCTTGCTGTCCACCGAACTGCTCTAAAACGTGGCTCCAACTCATCATCCTTACCTTGGGGAGTTATAGGGAGATCACCATGAGGGGAGGCTGAAATGCAATGAGAGGGCTTGGAAAAAGGTCTGCAGCAGTGGAAAAGGCTGAAAAAGTGCCCCCAGCATTAAGAGAACCAGTAGTAAACCATGATGGTTTCCTTATATATACACCCCTCTCTGCCAGTTCAGTGTATATATAATTATTGCCTTGCTCCAGATGGTTGATGTGTTTCACTCAGCATCTTTGCACTTGATCTTGAATGAAGTTGTTCATCCCACCCCCACTTGCTTTGCTGGGGGTGGGAGAGAGGCCCCTCGTGTCGTTCTCAGCCTGGAGAGGCACCTGCATGTCAGTTTTGTCCTCCTCAAACCCAAATGTCTCCCGAGGCATTTGCATCTCTGGTGGGTGTTTCGTGCCGCATGTGAAACGACCAGCCCAAACTGCATGGAGTGGTCTGGCCACCTTCTGCTGGTTCTGATATTTTCTCTGCCCAGGATTTTTATGTTCTCAGCACAGAGCAGGGCTCATAAAACCCTTTTTCTTGGTGGTCAGCCCACCACTCTGTCCCTTGCCTTGCTCCCTTTGAGTCTCCAGGGCCTGTCTTGTTTCCCTGGGTGTCAGAGCTTTTCCCATTGTGGTGATGGTGATTCCAGGATGGCAGGAGATCACTAAGACTTGCCTGGGGATGTGATTCTGGCTCATTTTGCATGCAGCATTCCTGGAAGTCAGGCTGTCATGACGGGAATGTGCCTGACCAGGGATGCAGGTGGCATGTGAAGGAAT
This sequence comes from Cyanoderma ruficeps, assembly GCA_008694505.1. Classification (NCBI taxonomy): domain Eukaryota; kingdom Metazoa; phylum Chordata; class Aves; order Passeriformes; family Timaliidae; genus Cyanoderma; species Cyanoderma ruficeps. Next base: position 8,332,883 of record VZDJ01000051.1, read on the forward strand.
GTGGCCATGCCAGGATGAGGTCGGAAAGGCTCCCTTTGCCCTCTCTGAGCTGCATGTGGGGCTGAGGGCTCAGTTATCCTGGGTTTTCCACCCAAGCCTGTTTGCTTTGTGGATATTTTCTCATCTCCTTGCCTGTCTTCAAGAGCACCATGGTGGCACCTTCCCTGCTGGCCATGGTCACTGGTTGATGGCATGAGATCTGTGACATCTGTGACATCTGTGACATCTGTGACATCTGTGTCCTTAATCGGGGCCACTTCCATTCACCTCTTCCCAGACAATTCCAGAGAAGGAGGTGCATTATTATTTAAAAGCCTTGCAATGAGGGATGGGACTAAAAGTTGGAACATCTTGCAGCAGTTCTTGTTTCAGCAAAGAAAAAGATTTCTCTCTTTCACCACTCTCTGTCAGTGGGATGCCTCTCTCTGACTTTTCTCCCAGCATGGATCACTTTTCCATCGTTATTTTTCTGTGTCTCACTGGCTGCATTTCCCAAGGTGTTCTTGGTTCCTACTCAATTGGCAACATAAAAAATAGAAAATCAGCCCAGAGAGTGAACAGAGGATTCTCTGACCCTCCGACTGTGGGGTCGTGTTTGTTCTCTCTCTGGGCTTTAATGAAACTTTAATGACTTTAGTGCTAAGTGTAAGAGGTTTAAAAGAGAATGGCTAAGGAGCTCTCCCTCTCCTGAAGGACAAGTTTCTCTCCTGGCAGGGCAGAGATGTGAATTTGAATTTCCTCCAGCAGAAAAGGGAAGCCTTTGCTTCTTGAGGAGGTGCCCTGACCACTGAACAGTCCGGAAGGAGAGCGAGAGCAGTGCTGTGGGGGTGATTGTTCATTAGACATTCTCTGATTGTGCCTAATCACAGGATGAGGAACCTTCTCTCTGAGTCCAGGGAGGTTTTGGCCTGAGATTAGTGCTGAGATAATCCCTGTTAGGCCTGAAATCCCTCATGAACCTCAGGCTCCAAAAATAGCGGCATCTGCAACTCCAGGCAACAGGAACACCAAACACAACCTGGAGTGTGATTTCAAGGATTCCTGCCCGAATCATGCTTTCTCTGTTTTGGATTTGCTGGGGGTCTGTATTCCCGTCAAATTCCCGGTGTGGAATTCCTGCAGGCCCGCATTTCATTAGGCAAGTTGAATTTATTTGAGGAAATTTAATGAAAATATATAAATAAATAATAAAAATAGAATAAAATATGTAAATAAATAAAAGTCAGCACTAATTTCAGTGGCTTCTTTCCAAAACCTGAGAAAATAGCTCTTGCAGCGCTGCTTTAAAAAAAAAGTCTTATTTTATTTTATTTTACCTTATTTTATTCTATTTTACGTTATTTTACTTTCTTTTATTTTCCTTTATTTTTATTTTATTTTGTTTTATTTTACTTTATTGTATTTTATTCTAATTTTATTTTATTTTATTTTATTTTTTATTATATTTTAATTTATTCAACCACAGCAAAACATGGTTAAAATGTTATTTTATTCAAACTTTATTTATATTAAAACATTTATTTTATTTTATTTTACTTTATTTTACTTTATTTTACTTTATTTTATTTTACTTTATTTTTATTTTATTTTATTTTACTTTATTTTACTTTATTTTTATTTTGTTTTATTTATTTTATTTTATTTTAATTTATTCAACCACAGCAAAACACGGTTAAAACATTATTTTATTAAAACTTTACTTNCCCGTGCGCTGATCCCTCCCCGGCCTGCGTTCAGGCTGCCCGCTCACCTGTGTTCCTTTCTCCCCCAGAGGCTGAGCCGCAGCTGGGCCCGCTCACCCTCACAAACATTACCCCCGACAGCTTCAACCTGTCCTGGAGCAGCCGCGGCGCCTTCGGCACGTTTGTTATCCGGGTCCGGGATTCCCTGGCGGCGCAGCAGGCCCGGGAGCTGACCCTGCCCGTGGACAGCCGCAGCGCCCACATCTCAGGGCTCACAGCTCACACTGCCTATGACATTGTCCTGAGGGGCACCTCCCGGGCCGGTGTCCCCACAGAGCCCCTCACTGCTGTGGTCACCACAGGTACCTGCTCACAGCTTTGGGGTCTCTTCTTGGCTGGTGTGTCCCAAAAAGGGTCTCCCCAGCACGCCAACAGCCGTGGGTTTTTTGTTTGAAAAGGTGGCGCAAGGAGGGGTCAGAACAGGAATGTTGGCCTGCAAAAAATTCCCTAGGAGCGGGATGAGTTTAAAGGGAGTTGAAATGCCCGGCTGGATGGGGCTCTGAGCAAGCTGGGGTAGTGGAAGGTGTCCCTGCCCATGGTAGGGTTAGAATTGGATGAGTTTAAGGTGCATTCCAATCCAAATTATTCTGTGATTCCATGATTCTGTCATTGAGACTCCTCTGGAGCCTTTCTCCCACGTCTAATAATCTTTTATAACTCGTGAAGTTTGAGGGAGAAATTTGGCTGATGCTGGACTGGCCCGTGGAACACCTCCTGTCTCAGGATGTTCCCTTCCAGAGACATACCCAAAATGAGAATCTTGGGCAGTGCTTGATTAGAAGTAAATGAGATGCAAAATCTCTAAAATGAGTGCTCAAATGTGTAAATATCTCTAAAATGAGTGCTCAAATGCGTAAATATTAACACATAAGGACTTCAAAATGATAACTCTTCAGGGGGTAAATTTTTATGCCTAGTTCTAACAAAATCCATTTCAGCATTTGTGAAGTGCCAAAAGCAAACCCCAAGCTCTTCACAGGAGAAGGTTCTGCCTTTAACTAACTGGTGTTTTCTGAAGTGAGTGGAGTTTGGAGTGGTTGGGAGATTGGCAGAATCAGCCCACAGAGCAAGGCTGGACAAATACTGTGGAGAAACACAAGCAAAGCCTGAGATCCAGGATCAAGGCCAGGGCTTAGCACAGCCACCTGATCCTCCTATTTGGCTTGTCAGATTTTGGATGAGCAAAATACACCGAGAATCTTGTGAGACTTTGGCCTTTTTTCCTGCTGAGACTTAGGGGATAAATTCTGAAGCATTTTCCACATCTTTTCACTTTGACAAATGTCACGCTGATGTGAAAAAAGACGCCTCAGTGGAATTTCTTTAAGTTGTCAACAGAGCACATCAGCAGCTGATTTGCACTGGCTGTGACCCTGAGTGATTAATGTCCCTGTTCTGGCACCTCTGACCCCTCCGGCACTGAAAACTAAAGCTGGAGATATTCATGTGAAATAGGTAAAGAAGTAAAATACAGGAGTTGTGAGTGCCCAAACTGAGGCTTGTCCCTAAAGCACTGACATTGGAGAGAAGTAAAAATAATTGAAAGGTTTATGTGTAGCGTTTCTAAAGCAGTTTTGGTGATAACTTTCTTACAGTGCAAGGGTAGCAGCAGAAATGTGTTTACACAGGGAGCTTGGGAGGGGTTTCAGTGGAGTTTGTGAGAGGAGGTGCTGAGACATCCTTCAGGAAAATTCAAAACTGAGCTTCACTGAAAATCCTCATCTTGTGGTCCTGGCTATTAAATCCACACTAGGGGAAAAAATGTGATTTTTGTTTGGTGTGACTCTTTCTAATTTGCAATGTTTTTCACTTCTTTTTTTTTTGTGTGTGTGTGTGTTTTTGCACCTTCCCTTCTTTTAGAGGCCATGCCCCCACTGGAAAACCTAACAGTGTCTGATATGAACCCCTATGGGTTCACAGTGTCCTGGATGGCATCGGAGAATGCCTTTGACAACTTTCTAGTAGTCGTGGTGGACTCTGGCAAGCTGCTGGACCCACAGGAGTTCCTCCTTTCGGGAGCCCAGAGAGAGCTGAAGCTTAAAGGCCTAATTACTGGCATTGGCTATGAGGTTTTGCTTTATGGGTTGGCCAAGGGGCACCAAACAAAGCCCCTGAGCGCTCTGGCTGTTACAGGTATTTCAATGTGAGCAAATTGTTCCTTTCCACTCTTTTCTTTCTCTCTTTCCTCCTCACATGGAAGATGTTTCGTGCAAACCTTGACTTTTGCATCCTCCTCTGCATCATGGCTCCATGCAACTCCTCGTGACTGATGGGTTCACCACTGGAATTCTGTTCCCTTTAACTTGATGTTTCCCTCTGAGGGATCCTGTGGAGGAGCATGTCGGGGGGATGAGGGTTGAAAGTTCCTTACGGTCTTGCAGGTACCTCTAACAAAGTCTTGAAAGAAGAATGGCTGCATGCAGAGCTCGTCTTGTTAACAGCTGGGCACATCAGCATTCTCCAACAGCATCGTTCTCCCACGTTCCAGCCATCAGGACCTTCAGGAGGAGCCATGGACTTCTTCTCATGGCCTCCTCTCTTTCCCTCTGCATGTGGGTTCCACCCACAGTGGGATCATTGCCACCCCAAAGCTGGCACCTCTCTCCTCAAACCAGCTCATGCTTCCAACCCCATCAGAGCTGCTGTTTTCCAGCAGCACTCCAGCTTCCTTGGGAAACCATTGCAGGCTGATCCTCCAGCCCCAGCACCATCAGTTCTCATCTGCACATTCCTGTCTGGGCAGCAGTGAAGCTGGAGGGGAACTGGTGGGAGGTTTGAGGGGAAATAAATAGGAATGGGTATGTGTGGAAGGAAGGATTGCGCTTGGTGGGAGGTTTGAGAGAAAATAAATAGGAATGGCTGTATGTGGAAGGAAGGATTGCACTTGGTGGGAGGTTTGAGAGGAAATAAATAGGAATGGCTGAGTGTGGAAGGAAGGGTTGCACTTGGTGGGAGGTTTGAGAGGAAATAAATAGGAATGGGTGTGTGTGGAAGGAAGGATTGCATGGAGGGGCTGTAGGACATAACCACTCCAGCAGCATTTCTCTAGGTAATGGTGCCTGACCATACTGAGTAAGAGGTGTTTTGCAGGTAATTAATAACTTGCAGCCTTTGAGATCCTTCTGGATGGGTTCAGTAACTGAAGGCAGCAGCTCTTGCAGTTAGATTGAAGGGTGCTGTTTATGAGAGGAATTTTCAGGTTTCCCCTTTGCTGTTCAAGAGCACAGTAAAGGATTCATGGGATCAGAAGTATCACAGATGACAGAAATGCATGAAATAAGGGGTTTGCATGGAGAAAAAGAATTTTCAGTGGCTTCTGTGTTGTCCTCCTAGCAGAGGGAGGCCTGACAATGTTCCAGACACGCAGTTCTGTAACAAGAGCTTGTTTTTATTGGCCATAGAGGTGTCACACAGGTAGGGAGGGAGAAATGCCCAGGAAACTCACCTTTAGCATGTGTAACTCTGCATGTGGGAGACAAACCTGCGTGTCCATGCAGGGGTTTGCTGTTCAAGATGAAAGTCGGAATGGGCCTGCACACACTCACATTTACCCTGTTCTGTATAACACTAATATTTTTATTTTTTTTTTTTAAATAGCTGGCAGATTGTTCTCCTTGCTTTGAACTGTGGTCGGATTCTTGCAGTGTGCTATAGCCAGACCTTGGGCAGGTCTCTGATCAACTGATTAACAAACCGTTTCTTTTCCCCACTGCTATCTTCTCCTTTTTTAGAAGCAGAACCCGAGGTCGACAACCTCCTGGTTTCAGACGCGACTCCAGATGGATTCCGTCTCTCCTGGACTGCAGATGACGGGGTTTTCAACAGCTTTGTTCTAAAAATCAGGGACACCAAAAGGAAATCTGACCCCCTGGAGCTGATAGTGCCAGGCCATGAGCGCACCCAGGATATAACAGGGCTGAAGGAGGGCACTGAATATGAGATTGAGCTCTATGGAGTTGGCAGTGGACAACGTTCCCAGCCCGTAAATGCAGTAGCATCCACAGGTATTGTCTTTGCAGTGGGAAAAGTGTGACATTCCCTGCTCCTTTCAGCAGCTCCTTTTCACAGCCAGCTCGTGCTGTTCCAGAGGTGTCCTGAACTGTCTCCCCTGCATGTCCCTTGTCCAAGTTCAGTGTGGTGTGGATATTTCTGATCAGTCTCAGCTTCCCAAGCTTCGTCACTGTCTGTTTAATATGGTTTAATTGAATTACTTTAATGATCAGGAATTAGGCAGCAGAGTGTGGCAATTAAAACACTGTCTTTGAGGGCCAAGAAATATTGTCTGTGCATCAGCCTTTTTCAGTGATTTTCTGTGACTAATTACATCTCAGCTCTGCACAACAATTTTTCCTCCCTAGGAAAGAGTTATGACAAAATGAATTTACCAGGGCCATTGAGAAGTTTATTTACGGCTTGGCCAGCAGAGGCCTAAGCACCATTAACGTAGACTGATCTTACCAAGAGCAACATGTGCTCAGGAATTCAAATTGACTTGAGTTTCTTTGCAAAATCAAACCTTTGATTCAGGTTCATAACTGAAGAGATTCATTTTGGCACTTTTGGATAAAGTGTTTCAATCTTCTTTGCCTCACCAAAATCGTGGTTTCATTCTGGAACACATTCAGACCTGAAGCGTATGATGCAATATCTCGTGAGCTAAATTTGGTCTTTAAAAAATGTTGAGCTTGCTGATGTGAAAATGTGGTGATTTGAAATCAAATTGATGATGGGAGGAAAGGAAAAGGATGGATACAGGAAGGTGAGGGCAGAGCTCCCCGGGGGCTGCAGCTCCTCCCGAGGGGCAGCTCCCATCTCTGCTCTGGGACAGGGACAGGAACCGGGGAAGGGCTGGAGCTGGGCCAGGGCAGGCTCAGGCTGCAGAGCAGGGAAAGGTTCTTCCCCCAGAGGGTGCTGGGCACTGCCCAGGCTCCCCAGGGAATGGGCACGGCCCCGAGGCTGCCAGAGCTCCAGGAGCCTTTGGACAGCGCTGCCAGGGATGGCCAGGGTGGGATTGTTGGGGGGTCTGGGCAGGGACAGGGGCTGGGCTGGGTCATCCTGTGGGTCCCTCCCAGCTCAGGGTGTGATTTTAAGTTCCATGAGTGAGGAAACCAGCAGGAATGCCTCAAGGAGGCATTTGCCAGCCAGCACATGGGAAAAGGGCAGCAACAACTCAGTGCTGAACAGCTTCCCCTGAAGCAGCCTCAGAGCCCTCATGCTCCTCCCTGGGGCCTGTGGGCCCAGCTGCAAGCTCAGAAAGGTCCCAGCTGCTCTCCTGCCTTCACAGCCCTGCAGTAAACAGCCAGGCCACCCCCAGACTCAGCCATGCAGCAGAACATGCATCAGCAGCCCCCCTTGGCCAGGCTCCGCACGTTGACTCCTAATGGAGAGGGATGTTTCAAATCCTCTGCACTTGTTAGCAGCACGTCCCCATCCTCCCTGACTCCCAGGATATTTATGGGAAGCCACTGAGAGTTATCATTTTCCTCATGACTACATCCCCGTGCAGCCTCGCAGGGAGATTTAGCACATGTCACCTACTGGAGCCAATAGCCCAAGAGATGTTTGTCAGCTGTAAATAGCCCATGAATAATGGACAATAGAGCCACAAAAACCCAGCTGAAGAATATGGGCTGCAGGTTACACCACATCGGGTGGGTGGCTGCCAAGGCAGCCGACTAATTTCTTTTTTAGGAGTGGATTATTGCACAAACATATGGATATTTATAGCATTTCAAGTGTGGTTACAAGGACATATTTCTATCCCTGAAGAGGAAATTTGTCCACTGCTGTTCTCAGAGTTGGTGCCTTTTGGAAATTTATCTGTAAAATCTCAGTTAAGGTGCAATTTAACCCCCACTGGGAGATCACAACACATCTATGGACCAATTAATATCCTTGTGGGAAGTGTGAGCCTCATGCTGCCCCTTTCCTCTTCTTCCAGTGGTGTTTTGCCACACTGTGACAGCACTTTGTTTTCCTCAGATGATCACAAAACACTTCACATGCTCTTGATCTGTGATCAATGCAACCTGCTGCTGCCTGTTGATTGGGAGAAGAAAGCCAGGGAAGAAACTCCTCTAGTCTGCTAGGAATGAAAGAACAATTAGCAAAACCAAAATCCCTAAAAGAAGTAGCTGCTCTCAGGTACCATGGGTGTTTTAGCAGCCTCTCAGGAGAGTTGCCTGTCTCTCATTCACCTCTTTGGGGATGATGCTGGAGGATGAAGATAATTTACCTGTGCCTGCCCACCAGATGACCTGGGGTTCTCTGTGAGTGCCAGGTCAGGAGCACGCTGGCTGCTTTCTATGCCTGCTTAATTCTGGCTTTCAGGTAGCCCAAGAAGATGATTTCACTCACTTCTTTTTCATTTCCCTGTGCTCAAAGGTGCAAATCTCTCCCACCTCTGGGGCTCATTCCGGGACAGATGCTCTGATGGTCCATTATGTTTATAATTGCCAGTTTCTCTCCCAGGAAAGCTGCAGTTGGGGGACTTGGGGATGTGGAAAACTCACATCAAAGCTCTTCTTACTGCTCTTTGTCATGCAGCTCACCTGGTGCAGAAAACAAGCCTGAGGCCCATGGAAATGTGCACAGCAGATGGATTGGGGATTTTATTTTCTGGGAAAGGCTGAAATTCTCCATGTGTATGAAAACCAAGTGATGGTCCATCTCTTTGGTCTCCAAAATCACCACTGACCTTTTTCTTCAGCCACTCAAGCCACCTATAATATAAAGCAAAGCCAATGTGATTTTTATTTCTCTCTCTTTCCCACATTTTCTTTGTTTTCTCCGATTTCCTTCAGCCTGTACTCAAATCAGCAGCACCTTTTTGTGCCCTGTAACTTTTCCAACCCCACCTTGCCTCCTTTCTTATCTGTAATTCTTTTCTTCCCTTGGCTTATCCATATGAGCAAACCCCACCAACACAACACTTCTGGGGAGCTCCAGAGACAGAATTTACATTTCTCTTGGGAGCTCGGTTGTTTTTCATTCCTTGCCTTTCAGTTGATTTAGTGCCCTGCTGCTTTGGGGACACATGGAACAAACAAACTCTGACTCCTTTCCCGCAGGCACGTTCTTTCCAAGCTATTTTAAGCCCAGTCCCTATTTTTTTCCTTCCTCTTGCCCCCCTTCCAGCAATTTCAAGCCCAGTCCCTATTTTTTTTTTTCTTCCTCTTGCCCCCCTTCCCCTGCCCTCAGCCTGTCTCCACTCCTCCTCATGTGGCTGATGTTTGGGATCTCTCCTCTTTGTACTAATGGCCTGTTCTGTGTGTGCTGTTTATTTTTTAACACCTCAGGGTTGTTTTGGTTGCAGCCAAAAAAGCTGGAAACGTTGGAAGTGGGGTGCTCAATGTAAACATGGAAGGGGAAGCTCTCTTTACCACATCCTTCCAAAGCCTTTCCCGTGCTTGTTCTGCAGGATCTTAATCAAGCCTCCAACTGGAATGTTTCAGAGCCACGTTGGGTTTAGGTTTGGGTCATTTTTGGAAAAATTTGGGCTTTGTTTGCCCAGCTTACTGATTTGATGTCCATGGGTAAATGCAGTGCTCGGGTTTTGACAGGGAAAGGCAGAGTTTTATGACAAAGAGCTGCACTGGAGCCACAGGTGCCTTCCTCATGGTGGTTGGACTCGGATGTTCTCAGGGTGGATGTGCTTGAAAGAAAAATCACGGACTCAAAGAGAGATTCCAGGAGGAAAATCTTGTTGCTTCTGGTTTGAAGCCAACAGAAGTTCCAGGAGTGAGTCCTTGAGAGGAGCCTTGATGGATTCCCACACCTGAGTCTGCTTGGAGCATCCTGCATTGGGAACTTTATGCTCAGGAGGAGGGATCTGTCCATGGCTGTCATTGCTGTGTGTCACAGAGGGCCCTGGGACTCGGTGGAAGGTCTAAGAGTCCTCCCAGTGAAACTGGGGTAGAAAAAATCTTAAATAGAGCATCGCATGGGGAGCAGGATGTCATTTCTGTGCATGTTCCTCCTCCCTGCTTTTCTACAGCACTGAAATCTCTGGTATTTCTGTACGTAGACACACGCTGGGTATTGTTAACCTGTGCAATACTGGAATGGTCCTGAAAAAAAGAAAAATTTGGACCAAATAGGTCATTGCTGTAGTAAAACCCTTCAGTTTTGTATCCCCTGCATTAATGTTGTTTGTCACTGTAGGAGATGCAAGAAAGATGAAAGGTTCTAAATATTTTAGAAGGCAAAGAGTGTAAAAGGTTTTATTGTCTAATTCTTACTACCTTTTATAAGGTGTTCCCATACAGACTGAACATGGTTGGTGAACAGGAACGACACCTCTCTGATCCCATGGGTTAAACCAGAGAAACAGCAAAACACCCCCCGGAGAAAGATTGTTTTGAGAAAGGAGAGTTGTTTGCCAAGATTGTTTTGAGAAGAAGCTTTCTTGAGAAACTTTTCCTTGGGAAAAAGTTATCAGTTGCTAGCAGGCTGAAATCTCTCAGACCCAGAAATATCAGGCCCACAGTTGTTAATTATGTATAATGTTGTTAATGTGAGCAGAATATTGACAGCACCAGCTCGTGGTTTATAGGGTGATAAAAAAAATCTGTTTTTCAGCACTAAGGACTGACAAACAAATGATTTACCTTTTCTTCCCGTGTGGTGTGTTTTCTGCTCTCCCCTGACAGTGGTTGGCTCTCCCAAGGGAATTTCCTTCTCTGACATCACGGAAAATGCTGCCACAGTCAGCTGGATCCCCCCTCGCTCCCGCGTGGAAAACTTCCGCATCTCCTACGTCCCCGTCACGGGAGGTGAGCAGGGACAGGGGCCGGCAGGGACAGCAGGAAGGGTTGGCTGGGCTGCCATCCCTCCTTCCAGGGCATCTCCCAGGTGATCTTACACAGATCATCTCTTTTTTTCCTTCAGGACTCGGGGTGTGTAGCCAACCTTTGTCTGGACACCATGTCCACATCCCATGGGCAGGGCTTGTACGGCAGCCCAGAGGTGGACGCTGGAGTGGTTGTACTCCTAATAAGTCTCTGTCTGAACCTCCTCAGCAAGGATTAGTTTCCAAACTGTCATTATTTTGTAGGCACTTTGTGAGCTGGGCCCACTGGAAAAGATGGCCCTTGGAAATAATAATCCTAATCCATAGTTATCACAATTTTTCAAGGCAGTGATTTACTCAGTGCTCCCCGACGTTGTCTCATTCTGGTTTAGTGTTTAACTTCAAAAACTTCCTCTACTTCAACCGATTTTTAACCTAATTTAGGGACATCTCTGAAGGGAAACAGCTAAAGAGCAAACACTAAAGACATCAGCACTGAATAAAGGCCTGCTGTTGACTGACACAAGGAGAGATTTAGATCTTTAGGCAATATAGCCTGGAAAGCACATGTGCAGCTTTAAATACAGCGGTCCCACAGAAGAAAAGGAATCCAGTCATAAAGTCTAAGTGCTTTCCTGGAATAAACCCAGAACTTGGAGCAAAATATGGGTGCTAAATCCTCAGCTACACACAGAGCACTTTTAAAATAGTCTATCTTTATTCTAAATGAGGGGGGTAAAGGAGAATCTTCCAGCCCTCACCATAAACAAGGCAGATCTAAACTGCAAGTCCCATCCCCAAGGTGTCTGAACTCCCGTGTAGAGACTGCTGGAGTTTCTGCTTACACCTTGTCTGGGAAATTGTAATTTTCTGAACAGAAATCACAGGATGGTTTGCATAAGAAGAGATCTTAAAGCTGATCTCATTCCCAACTCCCTGTCACAGACAGGGACACCTTCCATTAAAAATGTTAATTTTTCTTACTGAATACAAACCAGTGATGTAGATTTATTGATGCTGTGGCAACAATATTTGACACCAGTGGCTGTAACTAACTGGGGAAAATTCATCTCCTGCTGTAGAAGCACATCCACGGTGGCCATAATGTCTTTAACTTGAAAAACACCCTTCAAGTGTTTCCTGGAGTATTGTGGCACTCATCCCTTGGCATCTGGCCTCATCCTAGGTACTCCAAATATTGTCACAGTGGAAGGGAGCAAGACAAGGACCAAGCTGGTGAAGTTGGTCCCTGGCGTGGACTACAACGTCAGCATCATCTCTGTGAAAGGCTTTGAAGAAAGTGAGCCCGTCTCTGGCACCCTGAAAACAGGTAATGATCTAAAAGCAGGAAATAGCAGCTTTTTAAATGGATCATCTGGGCTGCAGGAGAGACTCGGGGACTGGAGCTGCAGGCCCAGCAAGATCCCGTTTTTGCTGCCCACACAAACTGTAGGAAGCTCTTTTTCCCACTCCTCCTTTGTCTTTGCCTTTTACGTGAGGAGGGAACTTGTAAATTTGGTCAGGCTCCCATTTGCTGAATGCTGAATAAACCTGTGAGACAGAGACAATTCATGTATTTACAGAAAAAAACACAGAAGTTTGTTTGGTTCTTTTTTTAATAAATGCTGGTTTTGAGATGAGGGAGCCGAGGGCCACCTCAGCTGAGCAGTTCAGGCCAGTTTCTGGTGTGGACTTCACATGTCCCAGCTTCCAGACTGTTCTAAGCATAAAAACATTCTCTCTCCTGATTTTTTTCTTCAATGTTCTCTCAATATTTTTCTCAGTATTCTGTCTCCAGATTTTTTCTTTAAATATCCCTGCAGGAAACGAGGGTCCACCCTGCTCCTGCTGACCCCTCCTTGTATTCTTTTTGGAGGCTAGCAAACATTCAGAGACCTGAGGCAAAGAACAAGATGATGAGTATTGGATAGTGACAGGAGATTTATAACCCATTCCAGCTATTCTGGAGGCAAAGATCCATCTTAATTCAGGGAGAGCACAAACCTGTGTGAAAAACAGAGTGTTGTGAGAAGGCAAGGCAGGTCGTGTGAGGATTTTGGATATCTGGCTGACTGTGGGATTGGTTTGTTCCAAACAAGCTGCTGGAAGGTCACAGTGGCCATCAGCCGCTGTCACTTTGGTTATTTTTCCCAGCTCTGTCTCCTGAATTTGCTCTTAAAAAACAACCCAGATTTGAGGGTGTTGAGAGAAATATATCAGCTTTGACAGAGCTGTTGATATCGATGGTATCAAGAGTGATGTGGAAGCATGGTCAGTCCTGTTTGTTCCCAGCCTTTCATCCCTTCCAGCTCTGACCTCCCTCTCCAGTGGAGGCTTTTGGTGTCTCTTCACAGGCACTGACGTCTTTCCTGCAGAACTCCACTGCTCCAAAGGGCGTCATAAAAGCTGCACTGAGTTTTGGGCATTTTCTCTCATGAATTTCCAGCAGAGCTTTGCACAGAGCTGTGTTTGTCACATTCCTCCAATCTGTTTTCCTTGCAGCTCTGGACAGCCCGTCAGGCCTGGTGGTGGTGAACATCACGGACTCCGAGGCTCTGGCAACCTGGCAGCCAGCAATTGCTGCTGTGGATAACTACGTGGTGTCCTACTCTTCTGAGACAGGTGAGAGGAGCTGGGGGTGGGCGGGGGAGATGAAGGGTTAAAGCTCTCAAGGGGTGCTCATTGTAACTCCAGGAAAATCACAGAATATCCAGAGCTGCAGGGACCCACAGGGGTCACCCTGTCCCTGCCCAGACCCCCCAACAATCCCACCCTGGCCATCCCTGGCAGCGCTGTCCAAAGGCTCCTGGAGCTCTGGCAGCCTCTGGGGCTGTTATTTGCAGGAGGGGCCTTGTTGGAAACATTTAAAAATAGAAAATTTTAATTCGGCACTGTCGATCCAGCCGCGAACAGAGAGAAGGGAAGCAAGGGCGGTGTTATAACCCCTGTGAACACTAGAGAGAGCTCACACTTTTGGAGAAAGGGCTCTGGCGTTACCCAGACTCGGCAGAGGTGTCAGCACCGGCACGGCCTCCGGGCTTTTATCATTTTGCCCTTGCAGCACCCAGGGATGAAATGGACCACTGAATGGGGCACGGAGTTGAGCACATCATGATGCGTCTGAATGATCTCAACATCTCTTTTCTTCTGTGATTTGTCCTCAGAGCCAGAAGTGACCCAGATGGTGCCGGGGAACACGGTGGAGTACGACCTGCAGGGGCTGCAGCCCGCCACCGAGTACACGCTGAGCATCCACGCCCAGAAGGACGCGCAGAGGAGCGAGACCCTCTCCACACACTTCACCACAGGTGCCGCTGCCACCCCACAGCTGCCTGCCCTCCCTGCCCCACCTGCCCCGCGTTCCCCTGGTGCCTTTTTCACTGGAAACCCCAGTTTCCATAGTGTTTGCATGAACCTTCCCGTGCCGGGAGCAGGAAGGGCTTTTCTATCACCACTTCTGCAGATCCTGGTGGAGATTTTGGGGTGTCTTCATTGCAGACTAAAAGCTGGGTAGTTGTAAAAGTAGAAGTCTTTGATTGCATGGTTAAATCAGCCCCATGAAGGCAAAGTTGTCACAGTCTGTGTGCGGGAAGCTTTCTAACAGAGTCCTTAAATCCCAAGTAGAAGCAGCAGCATCTTATCAGTAGCAGTAGCAACAGCAGCAGTGACAGCACCCATAATCTGTGTTCCATGTGCTGGTATCCTCAAAACAGTGCATTTTATTCTATTTTTAAGCAATCAGGTAAAAACACCACATTTCTACAGTCTTGCTGGACCTATCCCAAGCTAAGATTGATGTATTTATAATTTCTTACACAAATTCTACACGTATAACTCTATCTGTTCTGTGAGTGTGCTAGCATCCTCAAAGCAGTGCATTTTATTCTATTTTTAAGCAATCAGGTAAAACCACCATCATATTTCTACAGTCTTGGTGGACCTATCCTAAGCTAAGATTGATGTGCGACAGTATTCCTGAAAAGTTTTCCTGTTCTAAAAAGTTTTCCTATTCTAAAAAAGCATCATTGGAACCAAAGTTTTATTTCCTGGGAATACGTAAATACCAATCTGTCTCCTTGTGAGAAATCATGAAATGCACAGCTTTGTCTCAAAAGACATTTCAGTGCAAAAAAAACAAAATAAAGTGCCTGGAACGAGCCAATATTTTAACTCAGATAAAGTTAACACCTTTATTTTAAACTACCAATGGGAAAATTAATTCTTCGCCACAAAATTTAGGTTGAAGTGCTTTTTTCATTTCAAATCTCTCTGGAGAGGTGGTTTGTTTTCCTGGCTTGTTTTAATATACGGCCCCCAAGACAAGCTGTGGAATTAACTCTGTGTGGCTGTGGTTGTAATTGCTGCGGTGCCTCCTGCAGGGCTGGATGCTCCAAGGGATTTGAGCGCCGCTGAGGTGCAGTCAGAGGCAGCCGTGATAAGCTGGAGGCCTCCCCGTGCTCCAGTCACTGAATATCTCCTGATCTATGAATCCACTGATGGCAGAGTCAAGGTAAATAAACCTGGGCCTCAGGTCTGGGCACTGGAGATGCTCTGAAGTGTCCAGCAATGCAACATAATCGTGTGCCTTAATTTAAACAATTAATCTGAAAATACTGACTGACTCTTTCAGTGCTAAACTGAACACAGATGCATCAAAAACCTGCTAAAAGACTTTCTGACATTATACCCTGGAACAGCAGCTCCACTGCAGCCTGAATTTGCCTTTCATCCCTCCACAATACAGATAAAAGCACAAACATTCCCCTTCATTCCAAACAGGCAGTGTGGAGTGAACTCACTCCCCCAAACTGGGATGTGATTGACTCTTCTAAACTCGGGGGAATCCCTGTGCAAAGGGATGTCTAAGGATGGATGAACTGCCTGTGGAAGTGCCTCTTCTGCTATAATTTGATTTTGTTCCTCAATAATTAGATTGCACTAAATGCTTAAATATGAATATGGGGAATCCCAGCCAAAAGAAAATTTTGGATGCCCAGCCTGGCACATAATGGAGAGGATTCTCATTTTCAGGAAGGCAAATTCCCCAAGCACACTGAAAATCAGTCTTTTGATGTCTCAACAAAACAGCCTTTTGAAGCCTGGAGTGCAGCATTTCCGTGTCCTGAAGGAAGAGTTTCCCAGTTTTTTATGAATTTCACGATCTGTATATTCATGGCATGTACACATTTATGCTGCCTTGCTTTTAAACCTCCCAGCTTGTACATTATGATGGCAAACACTCCTTTCCAGGCAGGCTTTATTGAACTTTAAAAGATTAACTTGGCAAAAATCTTAGAGAAGTAGCTTTATATTAATTAATCTAGATGGTTAAAGATACCATTGATAATTATGACAAAAAAAATAATGTGACAGACTTAAATATGCAACCATTCTGGTTATTATGATTTATTTCTCTGAGATTTCCCTGTATTATTTCTTTTCTCCATAGGAACTCATCCTAAACCCTGAACCAACTTCCTACAGCCTGACAGAGCTGAGCCCTTCCACGCAGTACACGGTGAAACTGCAGGCCCTGAGTGGGGCCCTGAGGAGCAAAACCATCCAGACCGTTTTCACCACCAGTAAGGGCATTAAAACACAGCTAAAATAATCCAAATTACTGCTCTGGGGACAGAGCTGAGCTCTGCTGTGAGGGCACCCAGACCCCACACAAGGTTTTAATCCATTTGTAGGGTTGATGCAAAGTCCCCTGTTCTCCCTTGGCAGGATGAAATTCCAATATCCATCCACTTCACCCTCACAGTCCTTTCTCTGGTGAGACATCCATGTGAAATATCAGCAGGAATTCTTTAAAATCCAGCTGACACCTTGATTTCCCCCTGTATCAATCCAGGAAAACAAATCCGGGTTTGTTGCTGGAACGAAGCAAACCACAAAGGCACACACAGATCAGTGCTGGGGGCTGAGGAGATGCATTTCTGGGCAGGTTTTTCTCCTCTCTCTGAGATGTGCTGTCTCAAAGCCCCTCTGCACGTCAGCTCCAGCCCAAGGGCACAGCTCTGCAAGGATAAATTGGCTTCTCTGGAGGTCACTTCACAGCTGACATTAAAAAAAAGAAATTTTTCAGTATTAGCTGTGACACTTTGCCTGCCATTTGTCTCACTTTTCCCAGTTTTCAGCCTTTCAGGCCCAGCAGGACCTTCAGTCATTCCCACTCCCCCTCCTGCTGCTGCCACCAACTCCAGCCCAAGGACTGCCAGAAGTCACCCAGCCCCAAGGCTGCCCTGTAATTCCTTGGGTAGAGCAGGATGAGCTCCACCAGCACATCCACAAAGAGGAGAGGAATTAAAACCTCTTAAATTAAAATTAAATCTTAAAAATTATTTAGGTGATGTTTGGCAAATTGACCATGAGGAGGGACTGACCAGGTGCCTTCAGCCATGTTAACAGTGTCAGGCTCATTCAGGCAGAGCCTCAAGCCTGGCCTGAAATCTAAAAATACCTTTGTGTCTATTTAGTGACAGGGAAACACTGAAGGAGCCCCCTGTAGAGTCACTTTTCTCCAAATCCCAAAGCTGATGGAAACTTGCATGGCCTCAAGTCACACCAGGGGAGGGTTAGATTTGATATCAGGGGAAAATTTCTCCGCAGAAAGAGTTGTAAAGAATTGGAATATGCAGTGTTGGAGTCATCTCTGGAAGAAATCAAAAAACCTGTGGAGGTAGCACTTGGGGATATGGTGGCGAACATGATGGTGGGATTGTGTAAATGGTTGGCCTTGATGATCTTAAAGGTCTTTTCCAACCTTTACAATGCTGTAATTCTGTGAAATTCTCTGGAGCTGAAGCACAGGCAGGGATGTGTAACACTGGCAAGGACCAGCAGCCGCTCTGTGAGAGGCTATGGGTAAAAACTCTCCTATGGACACACCTGGAACAACACCTAATTGCCTGAAAAAGTTAATTACTTGAGGGAATAAAAAGAAAAAAAGAAAAGCTTTTTCTTGGGGGGTTAGAAATTGTTCTGACTGGAATAATGTTATTGGCTTGTTGTCAGAAAGAAAAGCTTAACAACATTTTCCTGTAGCTTCAAATGTTGCTGTATGCTTTGGTTTTTAGAAGTGTAGCTTTATGACACATTTAATATTGTCCTTGCTAGCAAAACACTCCCAATTAATTTATTTTTGATTGAAGTCCTGTCTCTGTATCCTCCCTCCCTTTTCTGTCACATAATGACAGATCAATAGATTTGGTTTTCCCCCCAAGTTACTGAAACAGAGCTCCTGAATTTCAGTCTTTAGCTGGAGGATGCACTCCCATCCTGGCAGGGAGCAGTTATCTCACATTCCCAGCACTTCCAGAAGTGTAGACAGATGTGAAAAAAACACATTCAAAAGAAGAATTCACCTCATCAACTGTATCCCGTGGATATTCTGTGTGCAGGATGGAATTACAAACCTGTTCTGGGGTCTGTTTTCCTAAGGAATGCTTTCTCTTCCCTGTGTGTGCAGCTGGGCTCCTCTATCCCTACCCCAAGGACTGCTCCCAGGCCCTGCTCAACGGTGAAGCCACCTCTGGGCTTTACACAATTTACCTGAACGGGGACAAGGCTCAGCCTCTGCAAGTGTTCTGTGACATGGGCGAGGACGGGGGCGGATGGATCGTGAGTATGGGGACAGGGGCAGCACATCCCATCCCTGCACATCCCATCCCATCCCTGCACATCCCACCCCATCCCTGCACATCCCACCCCATCCCTTCACATCCCATCCCATCCCTGCACATCCCA
>VZDJ01000051.1:8351253-8388956 GCA_008694505.1 Cyanoderma ruficeps
CCCAGCCCACCCCATCCCATCCCTGCACATCCCACCCCATCCCTGCACATCCCACCCCATCCTGTCATTGCTGAGGCTGGAATGTCCCAATTTCAGGGACAGAAAGATGAGGCCACACAGCAGCAGTTCAAGGGAACAAACTCTTTAATTCAAAAATCTGACTCCATTTATATGCATTTGTACAAAGTTCAAGAGATTGGCTACACAGGTCGCCACCTCTCTAACCTGGATGGTGGACATCACCATCAATCAATTCTTCCCTCAGAGGAGAAATATGTAAACATTCTAAAAATACACATTGTTTACATGAAGCTGCGTGAGAATCTGCAGCATGAAAACAGAAGGCAGAAAATTCAGGGCGACACCATCCCAGCCCTGCACATCCCACCCCATCCCATCCCTCCTCATCCCAGTGCTGCATATCCCATCCCAGTCCTGCACATCCCAGCCATCCTCAGACTGTTTTTATCACAGTAGGGCTGTCTTGTCTATATATTTGGGGAGTTTTGTTCTGGGTAGGACACTCCAGTGCTCTTTGTGTTGCTGGAGGAGAAAGAGGTGTCTCCAAGGGATGGGTCACACCCCTGCTTTCAGCCCTGATCCCTCTCCGCTGGTGTAAGGGCTGCTGAAATGACCATATTGGAGAGAACATTTTCTAAATAATCAGCAAGGAGAGGGGAGGGTGAGCTGGCTCTGACTGAGAGAGGGAGGTTAAAGCACAGCCCAGGGGAAGTGTTTGTTCAGCAGCCACGGGCTGCAGTGGCTTCCAAAGCCACAGTGCGAGGGACACATCCCACCCAAAAAAAGGAATGGCAATAAAATGTCACCTCTCCACACTGACATCCCCAAATTTGAACACAGAAAGGCAGGAGGAGCTGGAGGAATGCTTGGCTGGGACATGAGGGGATGGAGAAAGCCTTGGCTGAGAAATCCAGAAGTGCAGGATGAGTTTAAAAAGGCAGAGAGCAGGAGCTGAGAGGCCACATCATGCAGAGGAGCCTGGGAACCCAACAGAGAAATTGGAGACTTAAAAAATGCATGGAGCATCCAACAGCCTGGGTGCAGCTCAGCCCTTGCAGTGAGGCTCTGCTGGGAGGGGTAAAGGCAGGGCAGGAGCAACGCTGAGCTCTGGGTTTGTTAAAGCTCTTTCCCTCTGGCCAGGGCAGTCTGTCCAAAACATTTCTCGCTTTCAGGTGTTCCTGAGGCGTCAGAATGGAAAGCAAGATTTCTACAAGAACTGGAATACTTACGTGGCAGGGTTTGGAGATCCTAAGGCTGAATTCTGGATAGGTAAGTGCTAAGAATTAAGAATTTGTCTTCTGGGAAANAAAAAAAAAAAAAAGAAAAAGAAACACAAACAGCCCAAAAGCCCAGGAGCCACTTAGAGCCTCCATTTAGTAGAGAGGAGTGTTTGTAAAGGGGAACAGAAGAAAAGGAGCCAGGGACACCCTCTGTGAGGGAGACTGAAAGGGCCAGGCCCAGCCTCCCTCCAGCTGCAGTTCAAGGGTGCCACACTGGGGTCACCAAATGAACCCACCCAATGCTCAGTGGGCTCTGGGAGAACTCAGAGGTGACCTGGGAAGCAGGTTCTGCTTCCCATCCTCCTGGGACACCCCCAGCAGCACAGGTTTATGATCCAGAGAGGAAAAGCAGGGTAAATAGAAGGTCATAAACAAACATTTTGGTAAAATAGAAGCAAAACCTCCACATTTTCAAAGGTTGTGCTGCGTTTTTCTGGTTGTAAATGAAAGATGATGATAATCACATGGCACAACTTTCTTTGTTTGCCCAACCTGTTTCTATGATTTGAAGGGCAGATCTCTCCCAGTCAGGCTGGGATTATTTATTTGCTTTTGTGCTGACATCACCCTGGAGCTGATCCAGCTCAGTGTGGTCACCAGTGCTGGTGTCCTGCTCTATTTGACCAGTCCAGCCTGGTCCCAGGTATGGAATAATGGCATGGCAGAGAAAAAAACATGGAGAGGCTCATGCCATGAGGATCCTGGAAATAAAACAACAAGCTTTTGAGATAATATCAGTACAGGAGTTAATGTAAGGGTTGGTCTTTATTGGAAGCTTCCAGGGGCAAAGATGGAAAATGTCCACAAAAGCCCCCCCATGGGGTGAACACAGTTTTATAAGTTTAGCAATTAGCATAATTGACAACAATCACCAATTAGGAGCACAAGTGATGATGCAATTCCCCTCCAGTTCAAAGCCCCTTCGAAATCCTCCCCCCTCAGATGGAACTGAACTTTGTTGGTGAAAATGTGTCTCAAAGAGCTGGGCTTTAGCCTTGGCTCCCAGGGAGAGCCAAGATGGGATAGGGGCTTTGGGAGGTGTTTTGTCTTTCTGCCTAGGGATAAGCACTGGGAAAACTAGCCATGGGTACAACAACAGGCTCCAAATATGTGTGTTAAAAATACACATAATCAGGTGCCTTAATTTAACGCTTAATTTAAAAATACTGACTGACTCTTTCAGTGCTAGACTGAACACAAATGCATTTAAAACCTGCTAAAGGACTTTCTGACATTATACCCTGGAACAGCAGCTCCAGTGCAGCCTGAATTTGCCTTTCATCCCTCCACAATACAGATAAAAGCACAAACATTCCCCTTCATTCCAAACAGGCAGCATGGAGTGAACTCACTCCCCCAAACTGGGATGTGATTGACTCTTCTAAACTCAGGGAAATCCCTGTGCAAAGGGATGTCTAAGGATGGATGAACTGCCTGTGGAAGTGCCTCTTCTTCTGCTTTAATTTGATTTTGTTCTTCAATAATTAGATTACACTAAATGCTTAAATATGAATATGGGGAATCCCAGCCAAAAGAAAATTTTGGATGCCCAGCCTGGCACATAATGGAGAAGATTCTGATTTTCAGGAAGGCAAATTCCCCAAGCACACAGAAAATCAGTCTTTTAATGTCTCAACAAAACAGCCTTTTGAAGCCTGGAGTGCAGCATTTCCGTGCCCTAAAGGAAAATTTTCCCAGTTTTTTATGAATTTCACAATCTGTATATTCAGGGCACGTACCCATTTATGCTGCCTTGCTTTTAAACCTCTATATTCTCTTGTACATAACAGAATATAGAAAATAAAAAAGGAAAATAAAACTATTCAGCACTGTTGTAGTCGAGGCGGCCACGCACTCCGAGTGCTTCATTAAAAACTTCAGAGGGCTTCAAGCATCAGCACCATGTTATCTAGAAGTCTGTCATGCCTTTTCTGTGTAGCAATCCTATGGGTAGCTCCCCACAGCTCTGGCTCTTTCTCTGTTCAGTCTACAGTCCCAGCTCACTGATTCCTGTCCCGAGCACGGCCACTTAATCCTGTCTGTCTCTGGTACAGTGGCTCACCTTATCTGTCCCTCACACAACCTCCTGTCCCCTTCATCCTCACAGCACAGCCAGCAGACTCCAACTGACTCTCTACCCCCTAACTCACTCTTTAATCACACCCAGAGCTGTGAGGCCAAGGCTGTTCCCACTCTTTGGTAATTAACAGAGCTGCGATATATCAGAGGCAGGATTGCCTTTAGCACTATCTCTGTCTGTCTTCCCACACGGCACTAAGACAAACATTCCTTCCTGCCCGCACAGGCCTGGAGAACCTGCACAAGATCACTTCCCAGGGGCAGTACGAGCTGCGGGTGGACCTGCGGGACAAGGGGGACGTGGCCTATGCTGTGTACGATCGCTTCAGCGTGGGCGACGCCAAGAGCCGCTACCGGCTCCGCGTGGACGGCTACAGCGGCACGGCAGGTGAGCAAACACGGACTGCTCCTCCTCCTCCTGGTCACCCCTTTCCTCCCCGCTGGCTCAAGGGAACCGTGTGAAAACTGCAGATCAGCTGTGCGTTTCTGATCTGCTTTCCTTCCTGGTAGAGCCGGGGTTAACGCACGGGAGTCGCAGTTTTGTGTTCAGACTCGGTGTTTATTAATTCTTATCTACAGCACAGTCTTACGAGTGGTGAGCCTTTCTACCTTTCCAACAAGGTAGAAAATGGCCCTGTCTCTAACTCTTTCCAAGGACTTTTAAGTGATAATTGTCCAATTGGACTCAGTGTTTGTTAATTCTTATCTATAGCACAGTTGCACGAGTGGTGAGCTCTAACTGACAAGGTAGAAAATGGAGGTGTCTCTAACTCTTTCCAAGGTCTTTTAAGCTCTAATTACCCAATAACGAGATGACACCTATATTATTTATACTTTGGACCCAATAATGACCACCCAAGGTCCGCAGTGCGGACTTTATCACCCAAGCAGAAAAAACCACCCAAACTCATGAAGAAGGTGAAGAAGTATCATTGTTACGATTCAGGACAGCTCATGTAACGATACGCAGAACTCCGATTTCTTCAGAGGGCTCATAGCAAAGTTTATTGAAAGACAGATTCTTTTATACAGTGTTTGGGTACAATGAATAGGATTGGTCCTTTAGGGCACCACCTTTTTGTAAACAATTCTACTAGTAAACAAGTTGGAAAAACAGCAGGTGTCAGGAGGAGGAGATCTACAGGGATTGTTTATAGGGAGGGTTTTGGGTTCCTCCTCACAGTCTCTCAGGCCAGACTCAGAGAGTTTTGTCCTTGGCTTTCCTACAGGCTTCAAGGCACTTCAGAATCCATGTTCTGACCACTGTCAGTTCCCACAAAGAAGAACTTAGACAATGCCCTAAACCCTCCATCCTGCCCCAGATATATATTACTATATACTAAAATCTTAAATTAAAAGTTTTTCACCTTATGATATCACACAATACTATCCAAACCACACACCCACAACTCCAGTGCCATCACTCAATTTTGGAAGCCTGTTCCATGACCTCAAGTCAAATGCAGTGCTTGCTTGAGTGTTGGTGCCTTTTAGCACAGAAAGCCTGAAATTTTCAGCCTCCAAGGTTCCAACAATCAGCAGATAACCTCCCCTGTGTGAGGTGTTTGAAAATCAAACATATCGATGTATTTTATGCTTCTGTTTTATATCCTCCAGGCGTTTTGGTGCCATATTTTATGGCCTGCTTATGGCAGGATTAAAACCAGTGTATTAAACCACAGTATATCTCATTTGGCCAATCTTGGCTGTCATTTATACAGCCAATAATAGCCTGGCACAGCTTCTCTTCTTGTCAGTAGAATTTGCAGCAAAGCCCTGCTGCAATGTGATTTATAATTTTGCTGAACAAATCATCTGCCTTTTGTAATCATACTGGGCAAACCCTGCAGCCCTTGGTGAGTCCCCTTCAGGGCTTCAAAGGATTAAGAGACAAATCCAGTTTAACAATACGTCTTAAAATGAGATAATTTCACTCTGCTGGGTGCATAAACCAGAGCAGAGATGTGGGTGTGGGCTCTGCCCTGTGACCAGCACAGGAGCTCTTACCCAGACTACAGAGATACAAAGGAAATGCAGCAGCAGAATTGATGTCTATCTAATTTAGGTGGAATATTGGGCAGGAATTGTTCCCTGGGCCAGAGGGCAGNGGCTGCCCCTGGATCCCTGGCAGTGTCCAAGGCCAGGCTGGACATTGGGGCTTGGAGCAGCCTGGGACAGTGGGGGATGTCCCTGTCCATGGCAGGGGTGGGAATGAGATGAGTTTAAAGGTCCCTTCCAGCCCAAACCATTCCATGACTCTGATTTAAGGCAAATTTTCTGGTGCAGAGTAGCAGTAGCTGCTCTGAGTAGGATTCCATCAGTGTGGAGACTCCTTTGGTCTTGATTCCTTCCTTATGAACATCTCTTTAGTCTTGGCTTTTCCACACTGTAAAATCCAGCTTTTAGCAAAAAGTGCAGAAATTGAGCTGCATGAAAAAAACCCACTTCATATATTGGGGATTACAGACCACCTGAAAAGATATTTTGACCTGCTTGCAATCACAAAAATTGTGCATTTCGTTCTGCATTAAAACAAGTCAATTTTTAAAAGATTAGATTCAGACAGGGCACGGCACAGTCTAAATATTTTCTGCAGAATGGGCACACCCATGAAATCTAAACCAGGCCACCCACTGACCTTGCTGTTTCTTTTGTCCCCCCATCCAGGTGACTCCATGACCTACCACAACGGAAGGTCCTTCTCCACCTTTGACAAGGACCACGACTCTGCCATCACCAACTGTGCCCTGTCGTACAAAGGAGCTTTCTGGTACAAGAACTGTCACCGGGTCAACCTGATGGGCAGATATGGTGACAACAGCCACAGTCAGGTGGGTCTGAAGGTTTCTCTAATGCATGAGAGGAAGGGGAATTGCAATTGGGGGTTTTTCTGATGGTTCAGTCAGCCAAAAATCGCAGCATCCCCTCCTCCCACTGTCCAGGAACGTAGGGATTGTATGGGCAGTCTCTCACAAAACAAGAATTTAAAATCAGCTGGTGGTATCTTGTTGGCTTTGTCTGATTTTCTAAGGGAATATCCCAAGTGTGCAGGGAATAATTGTAGTTCTCAATATGTGGAACAAAAATGTTCTTCCTGCCATGAAAGCCAGGCAAGGAGGAAAAGCTCTGAGGGACAGAAGTTTAACAAGATCAAGCTCAAGGTGCTGCCCCTGGGTCAGGACAAGCCCAGGATCAATCCAGGCTGGGCTGAGCAGAGGGAGCAGCCCTGGGAGAGGGACCTGGGGGTGCTGTGGGTGAGAGCTGGACCTGCCCCAGCCCTGAGCCCCCTGCCCTGGGCTGAGCCCCAGCCTGGGCAGCAGGGGAGGGGGATTCTGCCCCTCTGCCCCTGGGCTCAGCTCAGGCCCCACCTGCAGAGCTGCCCCAGCCCTGGGCCAGCACAGCAAGGACCTGGAGCTGCTGCAGAGATCCAGAGGAGGCTCCAGGGGGATCAGAGGGATGGAGCAGCTCTGCTGGGAGGAAAGGCTGGGAGAGCTGGGAGTGTTCACCTGGAGAGGAGAAGCTTTGGGGTGAGCTCAGAGTGGCCTTGCAGGGCCTGAAGGGGACGACAGGAAAGATGGAGAGAGAAGATTGACAAGGGCCTGGAGTGCCAGGACAAGGGAGATTGGCTTAACACTGCCAGAGAATAGGTTTAGATGAGATACTGGGAGGAAATTCTTCCCTGGCAGGGTGGGCAGGCCCTGGCACAGGGTGCCCAGAGCAGCTGTGGCTGCCCCTGGATCCCTGCCAGTGTCCAAGGTCAGGCTGGAGCAGCCTGGGACAGTGGGAGGTGTCCCTGCCCATGGCAGGGGTAGAACAAGATGATCTTTAAAGTCTCTTCCAGCCCAGTCCATCGTATGTTTCCATGATTCTCCTCATGAGGGTGGGTTAGTACACGTTGGCCATACCACAGGCCCTGTGCTTCCCAAAGCTCCTCGGCTTTGTGCCCAGACCAGAAACCTCCCCAGTCTGAACCAGGGGCAGCAGATAGAAGTTTGACTGACCCCCCACCTCTCCCCTTTGCCTTCACAGGGCGTCAACTGGTTCCACTGGAAGGGCCACGAGTATTCCATCGAGTTTGCAGAGATGAAGCTGAGACCCTCCAGCTTCCGGAACCTGGAGGGGCGGCGGAAGCGAGCGTAGGGCCCTGGGGGGCTGCGGGCAGGGCTGGGGAGGGCAGGGATGGAGGGCTGGGATGGAGAGGGGTGTGGGGAGACCCTCTGGCATCGCTGGCCTGGCAGTGTGAGGAGCTGGGACTGCTACCACAGCATCGGTGACCCGTGGCCCGACACAGGCTTTGCGGCATTCCAAACAAACAAACAAACAAACAAACAAAAAAGCCTTAAAGCATCCCAGAGTTTCCAGCAGAGCAGCTTCAGCTGCCCACCAGGAACGTCCTCCACACCAAAGACAACGATCTCAAGGGTTCTGTGTTGTTCCATTAATTTTTTTATTTTATTTTATTTTTTATTT
The DNA here is from genome assembly GCA_008694505.1 of Cyanoderma ruficeps. Classification (NCBI taxonomy): domain Eukaryota; kingdom Metazoa; phylum Chordata; class Aves; order Passeriformes; family Timaliidae; genus Cyanoderma; species Cyanoderma ruficeps. The sequence goes on from VZDJ01000051.1 coordinate 8,359,104, forward strand.
TTTTGCCAGAAAGCGTCTGGGATAAAGTTCTTCCGATGTCTGAGGATCTCTTGGGTGGCCCAGGGGAGGGGAGGGAGAACAGCTTTGTACATTGGTAGTTTGTTTTAGAACCAGCCATATTTTACACACAGAAATGTGTAAGATTAATTATCATTATTATCATTATTATTATTGTTGTTGTTAGTTATAAGTGAAAATAATCGGTGGTTTGAATACCTTTTTTTATATATATATCAAGTATCCCAGAGAAGGAGGGAACAGGAAGGGAAAGCAGTATGTTTTTAAACTTAAGCATAAGATTAATATTATTAATATAAAGACAAAGTGATAATAATAATAATAATGATAATAATAATAAGCTACATTTTGTCATTTTTAAGAGAACTATGCTTTTGGAAACACAGCAGGACAGTGTCTGATTGTAAATTTTTTTTTTTATAAATAAAAGCACAATTACTTTTAAATAAATTTCTACCTTTTTTTTTTTCTTCCATGTGGAGTTTGTGCATGTCCAGGATATATTTACTTAGATGGGGAAATAAAGACAGACTGAGAATAATTAGGCTGCTGAGCCCCTACTGAAAACTGTTCCTTTTGTCAGTGACTGGTTGTAATTATTCTGGTGGGTTTGTTGCAGTGAAATGCCTGTGAGGATTTGGGTTCTTTCAGAACGTAATTCTTTTTCTTTTTTTTTTTCCTGCCCAAAAGCTTCACCCATGTTTTTCTAAGTGTTACTGACCAATGCTTGCTCCATCTAGGTGGGAAAAACTAACAAAGCAAAACAAAGAGAACCCAGAGTTGTTGTTCGGTACCATGGGCAGCTTTGAACACCTGTGTAAATAAAGGGCTCTCTTTTTTTTTCTTTTTTTTTTTAATACGAATGAAAATCCATGTAGTTCCTCTGTATCACACTCTGCAGTTCAAGACAATAAACGATCTCTTGTTTTAATCCAGTCTCTCTGCCCTACTTCGAGGTTGCATTTTGCAAATGTTTTGCAAACATTTTGTAAATGTTTCTTGCCTCCCTCCTGCCTCAAGTTGCACTCCTGAACTTTGTTTGTGTTGCACGGGGAACACAAACCTCCTTCGACCTCCCAGAGCACTGCCGGCATTATATTAAAATAATTCTCTGTAATTAATCACCTCTCGTTGGTGTTTCTCCCAGTAAACGATAGGCAGCAAAAACGAGAACAAATCCACTAATGAAGAAATATGCTCTGCTCCCCAGATGCTTTCCAAGCTATTAGGAGATGGCACTGGATCCGTGTTTCTGGGCTCTTGCAGTGTGTTTGCAGACAGTCAGGGGGAGAAGTGACATTTATGGAATGATTTCCTCATTTCTAGCAGCATCCCAGAGCTGCCTGGCTCTGCCTCTGGTGTCATTTACCTTGGCAGCTCCGAAGAGCTACTGCAGACAGGCTCAGGTTTGTGCCTCGCCCCAGACAAGACCCAAACACCCCGCACAAAAGGAAGATGGTATTTCCTGTAATTACTCACTGACAGATGCCCTGCTTGATATTCCCTGTGATCCCCGCTGTGAGAGGGAAGCTGGCAAATCCTTGGAGTCAGACCTGCCAAAACACCCTTCAGAGCTGACACAAGCTTGATTTGAGACCAGCAGCTCCACCGCGGGCTCCTGGAAGGGAAATTTCACTGGCTTTCCCCCCTTTCCTGTTTGTAACTCGTGAGAAGAGTTTAAAAACATGCTCAGATTTGAAATCTGTTCATGAACCAGCCAAACCTCAGCGCTGCTGTTCATCCTTAACGTGATGAAGCAGTTTGGGAGCCTCAAGGGGGCAGGAGAGGAAGGGCTTCACAAAAAATTTCCTCAGCCAGATTTAAGGTCCTAAAGGCACTGAAAGGGATATCTGGGGGCATGAGAGGGATTTATGGGGTTAGGATTGTATCTATGAGGTATTTTTGAGACAAGAGGATGGAAAACTCCTTTTCCAGTGTCACTATCCAAACTTTTACTACAGCCTGAGTAGGACTTCAGGCTTGGATTTCTTACTTAAGTTTGGGTGAGGTGAAAGCTTCAAGCCAGGTGGGCAAAAGGCAGCTGGATGCATAACCTGGGGGAGTGAGGCTGAAGCTGATGGGAGCTTTCAAGTTATTAAATCCCCTGGCTTTTGGTGAGATTTGGATGCTGTAGTTGTTCCTGACTCCAGGCATGAGTGTGCAGTGATTAGAGCACTCCAGGGTGATGTGGGAGATGAGAGATACCTTAAATTCTTCCCTCTGCCAAAGCAATATCCTGGTGTCAGCTCAGCTGGAGCACCCACATCTGCTGCATCACCTCTGGGTGCAGCTCCCTCACCTCCTCTCCTGATGCAATTCCAGCCAAGGGAACTGATCTCACCCATTGCTGGGCTAAATTTCACCAGAACGCCGGGGACTCTCACCTGAGTAAATAGCCCAGTGATTTGTGACAGAAAACACAAATTTCACATCTTTCCTGCCCAAGGATGTCCTTTCAATCAAAATTACAAGTTTGGCTTGGTTTGCTTTAGGAGCAGTTGAGCATAACTGAGGGGCAGAGAGCATGAAAAACAAGAAATTGAGTACACAGTGATCCAGTGGCTGCCCCTGCTACTCATTTGGTCTCTGTCTTCACTACCTGAATCCAAAACTGCAGCCTTGAAAAACCTTCTTGCAGCTGCCTTGTTAATCCTGGGCTGTTAAAGGGGGAGTGCCTTTTTTATTCGTTTTTTTCTTTTTCTTCCTTCTTCTTCTCTTTCTTCTCAGCTCTCTTTGTGCTTGACCCACTGAACATTCTCTCCCAGAACTTGGTTAGAAAGAAAAGCAGAATAGAAATGTGTAGGTGTCATCAACAAGCAGCAGCTTGATCCCAGCAAATGGCAAGGAGGTGGCATCAGTCTCACAGGTACCGTCCACTTCTTATTTCTGACTTCCAGGGGTGAGGACAGGATGACCCAGGGCCCTGGAACAGAGCTGGGGTGGCTGAGATGGTGCTTGGCTGTTTGCTGCTGGTTCTCTGCCCTCCATCAGGAGCTCAAGGCAGAATGGAATTCTTCACAGAGTGTCACAAATGCAGGGAATTAACAAAATCATAACATTTATTTAATGGGAAGTGGGACAAAATAATGTAAAATGAAAATACAGGGGGAGTCATGAACCCCCCAGCAGCTTTGGAGCCCCTGTTCAGCACTGCCTTAGCATTTTCTTTGAAAAACATCTGCTCCAGCCTTTGTTCCTCCACTTTTTCCTCGGTGACTTCCCCAGCAGGCACAGAAATCTCAGCCTGCAGAGCTCCAGCAGCTCTGTGTGTGTACAACATATGTTGGTCCTGATAAACAAGTGTGGTTTGTCAGCAGGAGACCTGTGAGCAAAGCTCAGCCAGAGCTGCATGGGTGATCTTTATTCTTGGAGGGCCCTGGAAAAACACACATCCTAATCAGGCCTTCAATCTGAAGGTGAAGGAGTTGGTGTAGGTGAGAGGGAAAGACAATTCTCCAGGAAAAAAAAAATAAAGAAAGAAAGAAGCAAAAAAAAAGAAACCCAAAAACAAAACCAGAATAAAAGATGATGTAAACCACTCCGGCTTTCTGGGTCACCCTCGCCTGCTCACAAGCTGTTCCTGGCTCCATCCCAAAAGGTTTAGGAGTAGAAACACAACCTGATGATTGTACAGTGAGGTTTTCACTTGACTTGCAGCCTTGGGGAGGAATTTCCACAGGGCTGAGAATGAGTCTCCATCCGGGCTTGCATCAGCCGTGTTCCTGCTGCGGAATGAATCAGGCCCGTCGCATTTTGCAGTGGAAACGAGATCCCGAGTGGAGGCCGGAGCAGGAAAATTTTAACCACACACAGGCATTTCAACAGCTCTGTAAACTAAAAGAAGGTTTGCTGCAGGGGGTAGGAGTTATTGGATGGGGAAAGTTATTGCGAAATAAAGAGGCTGGTGCTGTACCCAGCTAGGCCATCTCTGTATCCCCTCCACACCTACATTCAGGCCCACTCAGCTGAAAAATCCACTTCAGCTTTAGTCAGTCGTGAGGTGTGGGGAGCTCATGAGATGCTATCTGCAGGATTGCTGACTTGTGCCCTTTCAGCTCACACCGAGGATAAGGGTTTGGGTTTTTTTAGGGCAAAAGTCCCCTTTCAAGGCCTCTGAAATTTCGGAAGTCTGGGCTGAGCTTTTCCAAGGGGTCTCACAATGAAGGAGGCCCAGGTCTCCCTCCTTAGTGCTGCTGTTTGGCTTTCCCAGCTCGGCTTCATGGAAGCCTGTGGGGAAGGGACAGGTTTGGAAGGGCAGCTAAAAATATGCCTGTCCCTCCCTAAGTGCCCTCTTTGTCCCTGCCCAGGGCCATCCTGGCAGCCTCACATTCTCTGGAGGCACAGAGGGGCCTCCACAACCGCTGTGGAAGGAGTGGCTGTGGTTTGGAGGTTTTTTGGTGCACAAGGTGCAGCATCACTAATAAATAAATACCTGCTGTTATTCACAAATCACCAACTGCTGCTGTTACTCACAAACTCAGGAATCCCTTTTTCTGGGATGGCTACAGGGGAAAAAGCCACTTCTCCTGTACCAGCCTGCCTGACCTAGCAAAAAAAAACCTCCACAAAGGCGTCTCGTTCCAAAGCAGCTCCTGCCTGAAACCATCACTGCAGGGATGGCTCAAAGGGCCTGGTGATGACTCTGCTCCTTCACCTCTCCGTCAGGTACTTTCCTCAGAGGAAATCATTCAGCTTCCTGTGTTTTTACTGTAAATTCTGTGCTGCAAAGAGGAAAGAGAGAAAAAGACCAACACAGATGGAGAGATTGGGCTGGGGGGGAAAACCAACACACAGTGGTTTCAGTGCAGATAATCCCTTTCACTCCCACTTTTGTGGCTCCCTCTGCCAGAGGCATCCCCCTGTTCTAGAGCAGTAGAGAGGGTTAAAAGCAATATCTAACCTGAAAATTGGTCCCCTGCTTAAACTGAAACTACTTTCAGGACTCAAAGTGCTCGTTTCCTCCCCACCCTTCCTCTGCCTCTTTACTTTTACTTTACTTCGTGCTTTGTCCTTCTATTTCTGTGATTCTGTGAAAGTGAGAGGAGAAATAATGTGAAAAAGGCTGGGTTTTGTCCAAGTGAAAGAAAGAATGCCTGGCTGTGTCACTAGAGAGCACAAGCATTCAGATTTAGTCTGAGAGATAATTTCCACTTTGTCATCACACCAATTGCAAAAGTCACAGCTTTAGGAAAAGCTGGGACTTTTTTATTAATAGGCTTTTCATGTAAATAGAATGCTGCTTGCAAAGAAGGTACTCAGCAAAAAAAAAAGAAAAAAAAAGGTCTTCCCTAGAAAAATATTTTAAAGCACAATTTTGAATGTTTCAACTCCATTATGATCAACCAAAGAAGTGTAAATTGCTGAGAGAAATTGGAAACAAAAGTAAAAAAAAAATCATATTCTGAGTTGCCTTATATCCTGAACCATTCAACTTTTCCCTAGAAAATAAATAGTAATAATTAGATTGAAGCCTTGAAATTATAATTTTCATTTGTTTTCAGTGTAATCTATGTGCATTTTCTGCTTTATGGTAAGCAGACTACCTGGAAATTACCCACACACACACTGCAGCACCGGCACAGCAGTCAATGAATTGCAATTTTTTCCTGATAAAAAGTGCTTAGAGGCAGCAGCTCTGTGTTGTGGCAGTCTCACATCAGCCCTGAGGAGTCTCCTCTGAAGCCCTTTGTGTGAATATATCCCAGCCCTGGCTGTACCTGGATTTGTGGGTTCTGCTCCTGGCTTTCCACAAGGCTTTCCAAACACTCACAGCTCCAGCCACTGCTCTAAACTCTCCTCACTGAAATAGGGAAAATCCTCTCAACCACCAAAATTCCAGTATCCCTGAGCAGTTCTGAGCCCAAACCATCTCCCCCATGCCAAACCCTTCTCATCTCACTTGGCCTTGGAGGGAAAAGCAGCTCTTGGATGTGATGATGCCTTTTTGGGCTTACCAAAAAACAAGGGCCAGACAAAATTAAGGGAATAAAAAGCAGGTATATTTATTGAAGGGCCTTCAGGTACATTTCAGGCAGATGAAGCTCCCCAGGGACTTCATCCAAAATGGACAAAGAGTCACGAGTTTTCACATTTTTTCAGTTTGGTCCATTTGCATATTGGGGGTGGATCTTCCAATTCCAGCTTCAGCTAATGAAGTCATTTATCCCCAGTTTGCTGCCCCCAACTCACTTTAGTTCCCATCTCTCAGGCCTGAGGCAGTGAGGTGTCCTTGATCGCCAGGCCTGGAGAGGAATTGTTGTGTCTGCCCAAAATGGGGAAGCAGCAGCTCCCATTGTGTGTGGAGTTTAGAGTTATATACTCAAGAATCACAGGATTACAAACATATGAAAAATATAAAAGCTAAAATCCCAAGGCATCAGTGATGCTGAGCAGGGGGGTCTGTCCTTGTTCCCAGGGAAGAGGATTGCTGTGAGTGCATCAGCAGAGCTGCCACAGGGGTGTCTGTGTGTGCCAGGGCCCCTCGGCTGTGTGTCCCCTCCTGCCACCTGACCCAGGGCAGGACCCTGCAGGAAACTGCCCTGGTGAAATCCGGGTGAAACTGCCCCGGTGAAATCTGAGTGAAACTGCCCCGGTGAAATCTTTCAGGCCATTGAAGGTTCGGGGTCTCCATGGTTTGCATCATGTAGTCAATATTTCTGAACACACTGCTGACCTTTCAAGCATGAGCAAAACCAACCATATCTATGTTTTTTAATAACAGCTTAACTCTGGGCGAGTACAGACTTGTTCAGGCCTGTACTGTCTTGTATGCAGACATTCACCCTGATCTCCTCCTCCTCCAGAGTCCTGCCTTCACTTGCCAGGGCTTGTAACCCTCCAGCACATTACTTCTGCCATGAGTTCAGCAGTACTTTGAGTCTTGCTTCCCAGCTGTATTCCTACAGAAATCCCCTGTGCTGGAGGATGGAAGGAGTCGCTTGGGGTGACACAGCCCCGGTGGTTCCTGCACCATCCTGTGCTGCAGAACATTCCCTTTGGGTTGTTTCCTTCCTGCTTGCCTTGGGAGAGCTGCTGTGGGTTGGGAGAGGCCCTGGTGATGCCTTAGCACTTTTATGTTTTTCATATATTTGTAATGCTGCAATTCTTTAGTGTATAATCTAAAGGATATATGGATGCAGAGGCGTGTATATACATGTAAAAACTATCCATATCTGTCTGCCGACAAACATCCACATATCAATATAAAACTAAATATGAATATAAACAAGAATTATAAAAACATAATGATTTCCAGGCTGGGAGCACCCCTGGGACTCAGGCCCCACAGCACTGCCAGCTCAGCAGAAATGTCAGCTTAGAAAGCGAGAGGAAACCACGGAGGTTTCAGGTGGCAACAGGTGCTGATCTGAGCTGACAGCACTGCCTGGGGCTGCTGTGGCCCTCAGCCCCACACCGAGGTACTCAGGGATCACCAGCACTCCCAAATATTGTGGTGGATCCCCTCTTCCACTCCATTGCAGTGAGTGAATAAAGCACCTATTCTTTCCTGTTAAGGTGTGATTATGAGTAGGAGTTCTCTGATTCCTGTAGAATCACTGATGTCTGTGCTTCAAAGGACATGGGAGGAAAAGAAGGGGAGAGCCAGAGAGTGTGTGTGTCCTGGGAAGGATTCAGCCGAGATCAGAGCTTGTGCAGTGTGCCTCAGGCTTGAGCAGGTGATGAACAAAGTTAAAATAAAGGAGCAGTAATCACGTACTCCCAGCTTTAGTCCTCCTATCTGGAAAGTTCTCAATCTCCCACAGAAAATTTTCATCAATCTGTGCCCTCAGAACTTCTTTCCTTGCTACAGTTTGGCACTTCTCAACAAATTTCCCACCTCAACAGAGCGTTGATTTGGAAGGCTTTGTGACACCCAGGCTTGCTGGAAAATTCTATTTTCTTACTCTGAGCTGAATACTGAATAATCACCCCCTGACCAGGGTACCTCTGTGAGTACCCAGGGAATGCTGCAGTGCAGTAAAACTGGAGACACACAGCACCCCTGGGACAGGGAAAGAGCAATTTTCATCTGCAGTAAAAATGAGGATTTTCCCTCAGCTCCATCCCAAAGGCACCAAAAGCAGAGGCAGCTGCCAGGGCTGGGCTGCCTGCAGTTGGAACAGAGCAGGAAAGCAAATTGCGGGCACACTCAGCTGTCTGAGCAGCAGGGGCTCACATAAGAGGAGATAATTGTGTGTACACCTTGCTAGGCCACGGATCTGCAGTAGAAATAGCAGCAAGGATGCAGTGGCTGGCAAGGGGCTTTTATTCCAACTGCAAAGTGACAACACATGGGGAGACTTCAATGTTTCTGTAGCCAAAAAGCTGTGAGCTTTGCCTCTGTCACTGGCCAAAGAAATTTCAGCCGTTTTGCTTTTCATTTCCAGGCTGCATGAGCAGCTTCAAAGGCAGGACCTTTGCCAGGGCTTTGCTCCCTCACAGGCTGCCCAGGGACTGCAGGTATAGCAGAGCTCTGGGGGCTGTTCTGCACTTGGAATTTCTGCACAAAGATCACCCTGTTAAGTGGCCATGAGGAGATTTGAAAACCCACACTGAGAATCTTGCTTTGTGTTAGCTCATAGAATCACGGAACCACAGAATCCCAGGAGGGGTCAGGCTGGAGGGGACCTGTGGGGTCATCTGGTGCCACCTCCCTGCTCCAGCAGGGCCATCCCAGAGCACAGGGCACAGGACTGAAGGTTCTGGAATATTCCCAGTTAGGGACACTCCACACGCTCTCTATTCTCTGTTCAGTGCTTGGTCACTGCACACTAAAAGTTCTGCCTCCTGTGCAGGGGAATCGCTGGGCTCAGGCCCTGCCTGTGGCCCTGGGGCCATTGCTGGGCCTGGAGCAGGGCCTGGGCCTGCTCTGCCCTCCCTCCACACAGGGACAGACAGGGACAGACATGGGGCACCCAGGGACACCCAGGGACACCCACAGACACCCAGGGACACCCAAAGACACGCAGGGCTGAGGGCCCCTCAGACATCTGAGGTAGGTGGGGATGTGCACACAGACAGACTCAGGTTAAGAGCGGACATGAAGTGAATATATGACAATAATGTTTTCTTTCATCTCATAAATCATTCGTATTTCAAACAAATGAGCTTCGAAAGATAGGTTTTAGATCTTTCATTGGTGACATGACTATGTGGATATGTGTGGGCATATATTTTTCTGTGTGTATATATATATCTATGAGAGACTACAAAATCAAGTAGTGACAGGACAAAGGGGAATGGTTTCAAGCTGGCAGAGGAGAAATTTAACTTGGATATGAGGAAGAAATCCTTCCCTGTGAGGGTGGGCAGGCCCTGGCACAGGGTGCCCAGAGCAGCTGTGGCTGCCCCTGGATCCCTGGCAGTGCCCAAGGCCAGGCTGGACATTGGGGTTGGAGCAGCCTGGGACAGTGGGAGGTGTCCCTGCCCATGGCAGGGGTGGGATGAGATGATCCTCAGTGTCCCTGCTGCCCCAGGCCATTGTGTGGCTGTCAGGATGCCACAGAGAGCTGTTCTGTATCTCCTGTAAACAGCCCCAGAAATGCCCCATCAGCACAAACGTGAGCAGCACCAAGAGCAGCCACTGAGCCGAGGACACGCTGTGGAGAGCAAACATTTCACAGAAGGCTTTGGTGATGGTTGTGGTTACTTGCCCTGCAGAACTTCCTAGAAACCCATGCCATCGAGAAGATGAAGCTGCTCAGCAGGGCTGCCGTGGGCACTCTTCACACTCTGCCTGGCAGCGGGCCCAGCTGCCCCTTTTCTGGGAACAGCAACTCCCAAAAAGGATCTGAGGGCTCCGTCCTTCAGTGGCCGAGGCCATTAGAGTAAAGCATCCCCCAGCAGGTGCTTCCAAATAGGGAAAGAGTTTCAGTTTACCTTTAGACATATTAGGAAATTTGCCCAGATTCTTCCATACCCTCCTGACAAGGATTGGCTCAGTGCCAGCACAGGAGCATGGATTGGGGTCTGAGACCGTAACTCAAAGCCTCTTGGTGGTCTTACTGTCTGAAGCCAGGTTATCCCTCCTAGAACACTCAGTATCTAGGAAGGAGCACTAAGGAAGTGAGGGCCTTTTTAGGGTGTCTTAGCAAGGTGCAAGAGGTTTTCTCAGACACCTGTGCATGGCTTATTATTTGTTTTCTGTAACTTTTGTTATTCTGGTATTTTTACTTATTAAACCTATTGATTTACAAAACAGCTCTGAGGAGTACTCTCGCTAATTAATTATAGCCACTTCTCTGCAGACAGGCTGGACCCTCAGAGATTGATATATTAGCACGTGGCTTATTACACTCTGGCCATGTGCTACTCAGTATCAGGCCATCTCTGTCCAGGTTTTTTCCCACTGACAAATCACCCCAGTGCCTGGGCTGCTGTGACATTGCCACATTTCTTTGAAAAACAGCCTCTCCTTCTTCAAAGCCCAGTGATGTCAGGGGTCAAACACGCCAAAAAAAACCAATGGGCCAAGGTTGTTTGTAGGATCCAAGGGGAGAAACGTCCCGTGGTCATCCCCACTGACCCAGCAGAAAACAGCAGAGGAGCTGGCAGGTGTTGGCATCTGCAGTGGGCAGAGTGAGAAAATAATAAAGGAAGGCAGGCTGTCAAAGAGGATTTTTAGCACCCGGCACTCACGTTAATCCCCTGACCTACTTTCTGAAAGACCTATATAAGGAAGAATATTCTCCACTGAGCAAGCAGCTAATAAGCAGTGGCAGCATTTAAGAGTTGGGAGTGCATCAGTTCTGAGATTCAGTTATCTCTTCCTGGAAAAAATTAAAGCATAGAAAACAAACACTCTTAAAGTAGGAAAAAAAAAATCCACTCGCCCATTTATTTCTACTAAAAGCCTTGCACCTCAGCAGGGCTGTCAGTTGGCACCGTCGTCACAAAGGTTGTGTTTGTGGGTGAGCTGCTCAATGGGCCTCAGCAGAAAGAAAAACTCCTGCCCTCAGATTGCCACAGCTCATTTCATGGAGTTGCTGCAAGCATCCTTTGAGCCACAGGCAGCCATGGTGCAGCCTTGGCACCAAACTCTTCAAGTTCCCTCCTGGGCTTGGAGCAGGTCCAGAGGAGGGCATGGAATTGGTGAGAGGACTGGAGCACCTCCCCTGTGGGCACAGGCTGGGAGAGCTGGGAATGTTCATCCTGGAGAAGAGGAGGTTGTGTGGACACCTTACAGCACCTGGAAGCCAGAGAGGGACCCTTCATCAGGACCTGCAGTGATGGGACAAGGGGGAATGGGTTCAACCTGAAAGAGGGGAAATTTAAGTTAGATATTTGGATGGAATTCCTCATTGTGAGGGAGGTGAGGCCCTGGCACAGGGTGCCCAGAGAAGCTGTGGCTGCCCCTGGACCCCTGGAAGTGTCCAAGGCCAGGCTGGACAGGGTTGGGGGCACCCTGGGCTCGTGGAAAGTGTCCCTGCCTGTGGTGGTGGATGGTCTTTAATGTCCCTTCCAACACAAACCACTCTGGGATTTTATGATACTATTACTCTACTATTCTATTACTATTTCTTTTTTTTATGATTTCAAACCACATTCAGCTCCAAGCCTCCAGACCTATGGGGGAGACCCAATTCTCTCATTCAGCCGCTGTGACCACACCTGGCATTTTGGGAGCCTTCATTTCCACTTGGCCAAGGTGAGATGTTTCAAGAGCTCTTTCTTCAGCCAGTCTTAGACACAGGACCTCCCTTTTGAATTCCAGTGGGGCTGAAGGCAGTCAGCACATTGTTATGAGGTTTATTGGACTTCAACCAGCAGGATGCATAGAGCTGTTGTCAAAATCAGATGATTTTTGGCCAGTTTTCATATCTGCCTGCTCTCATTTCACCTCTCACGCTGTTTCTAGGGAGTGGACAGCAACAAATTGCTGGTGTTATTTATATTTTAATGATTTGAAGGCTACACCCTTAGTCCTTGCAAGAGTCACAAGATTATTTTTCACATGTTCATCCTTTCAAGAGTTGTTTCCCCTGTTGCAGTGTAAGAGGCACTGCAGAGTTTCAAAGCTGCTCACCATCATTCAGGATGGAGAAATACCAGAAATCCTCCAGAAGTGCCTTCCCTGTCCCTCTGTGAGTGCAGAAACCTCAGCTGAAAGCAGCCTGGCCCTCAGGGTGAGGATGTTTGGCAGGCCCCTGGGAGAAAGTGAAAGTCCATTTTGTGGTGCTGTGGTTGGGGCAAGGCTGGGTTGGTTCATTAATCACCCAGTGTTGTTGGCTCTACACCTTTCTGGCATTTTGTGCTCTCCTTGCTCTGTTCCACCTAGGGAAGAGGGTTTTCTTTGTGGAAAAAGTCTTTCCTTAAAGCTTTACTTGTATTACTACAAAGCAGCACAGCCAGATAAGAGGTGTCCATGTGGGCATGGTGAGGAAGGTAATGTAAAATGTTCCTAATCTTTCTTCTTCTTCCATTAAGTTTTTTCTTCTCACAGAGAAATCTGCTGGAAAAATCTTTTTATTGGAACCCCTCAAACACACCAGATCCTGGGGATTTCCATTTCACCTGTGTCAAAACCTTAGCAGAGACACAAACCAGTTCAATATACTTTGGGCACTGCCAGAGCCCAAAGCATCATCCCTTTCCTCCCTGCACTGCCGTCCCCATTCCTTCACATCCTCCCTCAGGGGTGGGCAGAGCTCAGCACACAGACAGAGCCTGCCTGGCTCCTGCTGTAATAATTTCCACCCAATGTCATCAGTGAAAGAGAGAAAAAAACAATTTAAAAAAAAACAACAGAAACTACATTAAAGCTTTTTTTTTATTTTATTTTTAAAACAAACTGAACTCACCAGCCCCAGGGGAACATCTGACACAGCCAGCTCCCTCCTCCTGTTCTTTCTGCATCACTGTGCACACACAGGGTGCCCTGTGGGAGGCTCTGAGATGAATTTGCCACAGGTGCTGGTAAAGACAAACCACATTCTCCTTGCAGCTCCAGAACATCATTGGCACATCCCAATCCCGGAGGGGACACAGGGAACCTCAGTGTGGGTTTGTGCCAGGAGCCAGCAGGTAGAACTGACCAGGGCAGAGGCACAGTCTGTGCCCCTGGGTAACCTCTCCCTGCACTGACCTGTTTGTTAGAGCACCACAGCACCCAGGTACTTGTGGGTTTTTTGTAAAGCTGCAAAACAAGAAATGTCCCTTGATTCTCAGGAAACCTTACAAAACCACACCAGAAATCTGTCAGGCAGCCTGAGGTGTGTTCTCACTGTGCCTGCATCTGTAGGGATGGGAGAACGAACACACTTCAGAATTAAAAATGACCTGGCATCCGCTGAAATGAAAACAAACCTAAAAAGCTGCCTCAGCTCTTTTAACGAGCAAATAGTGTTTCATTTCAGTTTTTCTTCATGATTTCGGAGTTTTCTGCTCTCAGATAAACCTGTGAAGGCCAAGCAGAGCTGCTCAGTGCCTCCCAGCCGGGCTGGCCTTGGGAAGGGCTGCATCCCTGCTGGATGTTCATGCAGGGGATGGGGGCAGCTCTGGTTCCCCATGGGGCAGGGAACTGTGCTGCCTGTGCTGCTTCATCCTAAAACCAGCAGAGACCCCTTCCCCTTCACCGTGCTCACTGTTAATGGCTTTTGCTCCAAGGTGGAACTCAGGCACTTTCTGTCGTTCTTTCACGGGGGTCACAGCCCTCCAGGTCTGGCAGCCCTGTGTCACAATAGGACATGGAATAAAGCTGCCTGACTCCAGTCAGAGGCAGCAGAGATCAGAAGGTTTATTTACAATTCATTCAGCCCTTTTATAACACGCTGCACTAGCAGACACGTTATTGGTCCACAGGGCTGACACCTCTCCATTGGCTCAGGAACAGAAATAGGAAACAACACCTGTTGTCATGGGAAAGGAATATGTTTACACAAGGGTGTTTTGGGAAAAAGAAAACTGTTGAAAAGTTTCCCTTGGGAAGAGCTCAGCAATTCTCAGGCTCAGAAAATATCGAGCCCACAGGGCAGGTTCCTGCAGCTGCCTGTGCTGCTTCATCCTAAAACCAGCAGAGACCCCTTCGCCTTCACCATGCTCACTGTTAATGGCTTTTGCTCCAAGGTGAAACTCAGGCACTTTCTGGCATGGTCCCACAAGGGTCACAGCCCTCCAGGTCTGGCTGCCCTGNTAATTTATGTTTATTGATTATTTATATTTATTTATATTTACTTATATATGTCTTTATGTGTGTTTGTTTGTTTGTTTATTATTTTAAGTACGTCTGGAAGACACCTTTCTGTGTCTATTGCTGCTCCTGGCATAAAAATAAAGACAGAACTTTAGGCCAAGAGGCAGTTTCATCTTTACTCAGCTAATATTGAAAAGGTTGTTGATCTCCTGCTGAATCCAGGTCATCAGTGGCTGAATTCACAGATTCCTCTAATACATACTCATTCTGGGAGCCCCATGGAGGGAATTTTGGCTTGCACTTTTCATGGAATTATTATCAGGTATTTTCCTGTGCTTTCATTCAGATTATGTTATTCTAATTTGTGCATGCTGTCATAGTCATGATTTCTTGAAGATGGGGGAAGATTGCTCAAATCTGTGTTCTGAATTACTCAGAGAGGAGATTACATCTGTTATTATGGCACCAGTTGATAAATCAATCAGCCTGGTAATGAATGAGGAAAAATGCTTCCATCACTTGTCTCAGGGTTTTGGCAAGAGCCAAACCAAGCAAGCAATCTTGGATCTAAACCACTGCTGTATCTTGTCTAATTCTGATGTTTCAGCACTTCCAGACCTTGTGGTTTCACCTCAACCATTCAGCAAAACCCAACTCAAATTCATGAACAGGCTTGGTCAACCCGAAAGTTCCTTTTCTAATGAATTGATGAATCACTGAACCATTTTTCTCCCAGTTTTAGAGCCCCGGCGTTCCATGGCAGGCAGTTCTTTGCTCACAGAGATGGCTATCACAGCCCATTCTGCAGTGGGAGTGTTGAAAGCTTGGGCTGTGGGCTGTGCAGCTGTCTAGGACTGTATCCTGTGCTAACCTGAGCTCTTGGGGCACCTCCTCCTCTACCCCTCAATTAATCCAACAGATTAATTGCCATTCAGTGGCTGCACCCAGTGAACTGCTCACCGGGGTTGAGGTCACAGTCTCTGCCTCTGTCTGGGATTTGCTCTGACTCGCAGGTCCACATTGTGCTCTGTCATTCTGGTTTCTACCTGGCTGCTTTCCTTCCCTTTGTGCTGCGCACTCTGCGGGAGGCCAGCCTAAATATTTAGATTTTGACATTGTATGAACAGAGATATAGAAGCCTTCGAGGCTGCCTATAGAAAATTTCTCTCTGTGTGGAGAATCCCTGACCCAGCTGCTGGCTTTGATCAGAAAAACGGTGCCCAGAAGAATTTCCTAAAGAAATTCGGTGTTTGTTTGCTGCTCTGCTGGAGCTGCCTGACCTCTCCTTGGCTCCATCCCCTGCAAGGATGGACACCTTTCCTTGTGCCTAGGTCCCATGAAACCTTCATGACAACATCCTTCCCATCCCCTTGGACCCACAAGTTTAATCTTTAAGCCTCCTAATCTTCACTTATCCCTGCAGCTCCTTCCTTCTCCACCTCTTCCTATAATCACCTCTTTTTCCCACCTGCAAGTCCCTGTCCCCTCTTGTCTATCATCACCCAGCCCTTGTTCCACTGAGGAACACTGTGTTTCTTCAGCAGACAAAACAAAACTGATCCTTTTCCAAAGTGTTATGAAATCCATCAGATTGGCAGTAAGGGAAGGCTTCCTGAATTGCTGAATAGAAGTGCTGACAGAATTTGCTATCACTGAAAAACTGCCAGTGATGCAAATCTTTCATCAGGAATTAATTAGCTGCTGCGTTTGGTTTGTAACGAGGCAGTTTAAGAATGAATTCTATTTACAAAAAAAAATCCTAGAAATGTATCACGAAGGAAAAGTCCCTTTCTCCACCACTAAAATGTAGCAAACATAGATCAAAAGGCTTAATTTTCCCCATAGTTTCAAGCTGAATGCATTGAATAAATAAATTAATAATAAGTGGAGAGTTCCAAAACAAAACGTCATTTTTATAGAAAAATGAAATCATTCTATTCCCCAAATGCTGAACTTGTGTCTTTCAAGTGTATTAAAATAAAATGTGGTTTGTTTTATTTTTTTAAATTTCTGAATAATTTTATCAGAATGATCGTCTTTCCAAAATCCAGTTTTGCTTTGAGTGAAATGGAATTTCTGAGACGAGGTGAAGCCACCGCAATATTTCATAGAATCCCAGAATGGTTTGGGTTGGAAAGACCTTCCAGCCCATCCAGTGCCACCCCCTGCCATGGGCAGGGACACCTCCCACTGTCCCAGGCTGCTCCAACCCCAATGTCCAGCCTGGCCTTGGGCACTGCCAGGGCTCCAGGGGCAGCCACAGCTGCTCTGGGCACCCTGAGAAGTCCCAGCTGGTTTCAGACCTGATGGCTGAGGTTGCCCTGAAGGTCACTCTAAAGCCTCCCTGGCCAGGTGTACCCCCAGTACATCTCAAATATGCCATGGCACCCACAGGGTTTAGGGTATCTTGGCTTTGCTGATGCAGCTGGAACAGATTTACCAGCTGGGACTGTCCCCCGTGGTCACAGCCCACCTGGGCATGCAGAAATGCCTTGGGTGTCCCACAGCCCCAACTCTAAAGGTTTTCTCCTTCTCTCTCCCCAAAGGCAGATCCATCCCCAGCAGGGTGAGCACTGAAGGCTTTGCTGCCCACCCTGGGGATGCTCAGGAGAACAAGGGCAGTCCCTGCACTCCAGACTGGGACACAGAGCCTCAAAACCCTGATAAATGTGCTGTGCTTCTCTTCCTCATCATCCTCTGCACCAGCTGATCAGGCTGCACTCACCAGACTACCCCAGAGTGTGTTTGTGCAGCACCCGACCACAGGTTTCCAGTGCTGGCTGTCACCACAACGCCAGCGAGGCTTTTCCAAGGCTACAACACTTCCTCAAGTGCTCTGCTCACCCTCTCCAGCTGCTTGTCAATGCCTTTACATCTCATTTCTGGTTTTTAGGCTTTCAGTTCTTCGTGTGTCTGCCTAAGGTGTCTTTTGGCAAAAAACCTGCTGGTAGGGATATAAATAATGTCACAAAGCAGCAATAATCACAGCCCCAGAGCAGCAGTGTGGTTGTGCCCTCCCTCTCTCATCCATATTTGGTTTGTGGGGAGCCCGAATCTGGCTCATCTCAGCCTCAGCCCCTGCTCTCCCCAGCTTCATATTGATTATTAATCACAACAACTTCTCTGCGGGCTGTTTACCACCCACAGCCATCCACCCCCAAAAAGCCCCGGAGGAAATAACACGGGGTGACTTGTTGTGTTTTTTACTATTTATAAACAGAAAAAAAAGATGATTCCCAGCCATAAAAGAGACTGAGATGTTTATCTGCTACGGCAGAAATGTCGAGTCGATTTCTAGAAATTCCAAACGTGAAGTTTCCTCTGCTCATGTTGAAGCTGCTTCATGTTCTCTCACAACCTACACCACCACCTCCTCACCACCTTCACCACATCCCTCCCTCATTCCTCGCCTTGCCCAGCTCAGGCTCAGCTGGGACAACAGGGACAAGCTCCTGTCACAAGTGCTCCTGGAGCTTTTCTCTGGCCAATGATCCTGTTGGAATTCAGGGATGAACCCCACTGCATCTCCAGGGACCTCACTCACTCAATTCATCTGGCAGAGCTGTCGGGGAGTCTCTGCTCCATTTCTCACTTCTCCACCCCCTGCCTGAGATTTTCTGTCTGTAAAATGGTAAAAATCAAGAAAATTTTGCTTCTAACAGGATTTGAGCTGTGGGGTGAAAACAGCTGGATTTAGACACACAGATTTTATCATTATCAGCTGCTTCTGCTCAGAGTTGGGTTCAAACATCTCCCTTCCCCAGGTGTTCACAGAAAAGGGCAGAGCACATCTTTCCTTGCAGAGCGGTCACTGCTCCTCTCCAAACCTTTTCCCTTGGGCTTCTGGTCTAAGAAACTGGAGGCAAAGCCCTGAATATCTCCTCTAAAATGATGCTCCCCTTCCAAGGGATGCTGACACCCTCCCAGGTGGTCGTGCCATGCCCCTTTCTCCCAGAGCCACCAGGGTGGGACACGGTGGTGACACAGCCCTGGGCAGGGACCAGACGTGAAACCAGATTTCCTCCCAGTCTGGGTTTTTCCCACGAGCCAACCTCCTCTAGAAAATAGTTCAAACCCAACCAGACCAACCAAAAGCAGAGTATCAAGACACATCCTGAAACTGCCTTGTTAGATTTAGCAGTGGCCATGGAGAAAGGGGATATTTTTTACATCTGAGTGGGTGCCTCAAGCTCTCAATTGTTTGCAGTGTTTTTATTTCATTCATTCAAAACACTGTTTGAAGCTGCAAATCCCCATCCTGCATGTTTTGAGAAGTCACTCTCTCGGCTGAGCAGGGGAAATTTGGTACAGATTTTCCCTGCCCAACAGGAGCAGGAGTGAACAGATGGTTTGGGGTCTAGAAAATACCTTTAGTGAAAGAAATTTGAGCAATTTGGTTTGTTTATTTATTTATTTATTTATTTATTCCAACTGGGGATAGAAGGAAATCTGAACTTGGCTTCATACGAATTTAGCTTCAAAAAAATAAAGTTTTGATCAGTGGAAATGAGAGTTAATGACAGCTGAGGGAAAATAACCCACAAGGTTTTTGACTTTTCTCTCTGGCTCTGTCAGTCCAACAGATAAGAGAAGAAAATCCATGAGACTGGAGTTAGTTAAACATTGTCATGTCCTTGGAAGAAGTGGCAAGTCCATCCTGACTGGAAGTCTTTGAGCTGAAACCTGGCTGTCTTCTAAAATGAAATCTTCCAGTCCAGTTGAGTTTCTTGCTTCAGTTGTGCTCAATAAGGTAATTTCTAAGGAATTCAGCAAAATGGATTAGTACTGATGTATCTTGGATGACAGAATTGGCTCAGTAGGTGAGACACAGCCTTTGGAAGTGTACCCAGGAAAAATACACACATTTGCTTGTGTACCACTAAAAATGAGATATATTTCAAGACAAATTTTCTCCAAATTTTCTCTAGTGTCGCCCACCCTCCATCTCACTCGTGTTTTCATTTCTCTGCTATTTGATTGTCACAAATTCAAGGCTGAAGTTGTCTTTCACATGAGTGTGAAACCCTGAGCTACCAAGCACTTGATCATTTCCCTGACTTAGAAATGATCCAAGTTTTAATCTCTCCTGGAAGAATCCCCAGTTAATGAGTAAGAGAAAACGACACCAGAGTCTCAGCATTTCCTAAATCTCTTTAAACTCTGAGATGCAGAAGATGTAGGCTTGGTTATGCCATACCAGCACTGATTTCCCACCATGCAAAGAATCCATGAATTTTGTCTTCCAGACATGGACTGAAACCACACCAAGAAGACCAAAGCAAGGGCCAAAACCAAACTCAAAGCTCAGGACCCAAGGAGGGCAAATCAATCAGTCAATTTCCACTTAAAACCAACTGGGGAGCACAGAAATGTCTCTGCAGCGAAGATTCCCATTGCCAACCATTCTATTCCCAATAGGCAGAAGTGGACAGGTCACAATTCAAAGCTATATTTCAGACTTCATGAAATTTTCATAATGAAACCCCAAAAAACAAGGTGAACTGCATGGTTTGGTCTGGAAACCATGAGCAATTCTGTGGTTTTGCTTAGGTTTGTACTGAAACCAGTCCGAACTGGGGAGTTTCTCTTAGCTGAATATGACCTGAAGATATTGAATTCATTCACACCTGAAACTGAGAGCGAAATTTGGGGGGCATGAACCCACGCAGACTCAAAGAAGGAAAAGGGCTTTGCATGAAACCGCAGGCCAGGTTTGCTCGCCGAGTTCAGCATCACCTTGAGCTGCTCAGGGAGGTGTTTGCTGCTGACTCACCAAACCACAGCTCCTGGACCCCACTGGGCTTCAGCTCCTTGGGAATTGTCAGCTCTGGGAACACACACGGCCCCAGGGGGCACCTCTGCAGGCCTGGCTGAGCTTCCCCTCGAGGCATTCCATCCTCTGGGAGAAGAGGAGCCTCTGGGGAGATCTTAGAGCAACTTCCAGTGCTTGAGAGGACTTATGAGAAGGTTAGAAAGAGACTTTCATGAGGATAGGTAGTGATGAGACAACAGGGAATGGCCTTAAGATAAACAGGGCAGGATTAGATGGGATATTGGGAATAAATCCTTCCCCGTGAGGGTGGGCAGGCCCTGGCACAGGGTGCCCAGAGCAGCTGTGGCTGCCCCTGGATCCCTGGCAGTGTCCAAGGCCAGGCTGGACATTGGGGCTTGGAGCAGCCTGGGACAGTGGGAGGTGTCCCTGCCCATGGGAAGGGTGGCACCAGGTGATTTCTAAGATCCCTTCCAACCTTAACCATTCTGTGATCTGTGTAGGCTGGTAGGCCTCCGGTGTGGAAAATCTAAGGGAAAAGTCTGGAAAAGTAGAATTGCCAGAAAAGCACTTGGTTTTTGTCACAGTGGCTCATGTTGATGGGTTCTCTTGAGTGTCCTTCAGGCATATCGGTGCCCAACTCTCCTGGACAGAGGAAAATCCTCCTTCTCCACCAGCAAAACCTGCTGTGTGTGCTGTGCCCAGGAAGGCCCAAGGCATTTGCACAAAGGCATCAAAGAAAGGAATAAGAGGGGGGCAGAATTCAAGAATGGGCAAGATTAAATTGCTCAGCCTGCATAAACTGAGAGTGACATTGCAAAGATTCTGGGGTTTCATTAATTCAAGAGAAGCTGCAGTAAAAATGATGTGAATATCAATGGGAATGCACAGAGTTTTTTGTATGCCCTGATTGGAAACAAAAATTCCAAACGTAATTCCACAGAGGGCAAACCAAGCAGGATCCAGAGTGGATGTGTCCTTCTTGGGGCTAGGAAAACCAGCTCTGAAAAGGCTTTGGATAATTTCAGGGTTACTTCAGGTAATTTCAAGGCACGTTCCAGAGAAAATGCTGGCAGATGCAGGATTTTACCTGCAGGATTTTACCTGACAATTACCTCTCTAGGGACAAACAAAAACTGTCACTCAAGGCTGAATAACTTGATTTTCCTTTTTTCATTCTCCTGTGATTTACACGTTTTGTGGCTCATGTAAATGAGCAGGCAGTGGGGATGCTCTGGCAGTCACGGCTGCTGTGTGACACAGGGGATGCCCCAATTCCCTCACCCCACTGTCACTGCTCCTCCCTGGATGTACCCGACTGTGATGGCTCCCAACCCCTGAATCATCCCTGTTCCATGACAGCCTTCCATAATTTCATTCCCAGGCAGGGTGCATTATGCTAATTTGATGACTGCCACCCTCAGAAGGGTGATGGCAAAAGCTGGGGGTGATTTTTCACAAGAACCATAACAAACCTCCCACCCTCCACCTAATAATGAGGCCCCTGCTCCCAAATGAGCTCCTTCTCCCAAATGCCCTCAGTAATTTTCCCTGCCTTTAGCTATCTCAGAGAGATCTAGACCAAAGAACTTGCCTGGGCTGTTTCTGTACTCAGCCCTGGTATTGGTAATTACAAACATTACCAAACTGATCTGCCAGATAAGGCAGCATGAATCACTTACCAAGAAAGCACTGTCTGTTTACACAGATGACACCGGCAGGATGGGCCTGGGGAGCTCAGAGTGATTTAACCCCACATGTTTTTGAGAATCTTGCCCCTGCTGAATGAGCAGAGCCTGTGAGAAGCCCAGCACATGTGAAAAAGCCCTGCAGAGCAGCGCTGATCCAGAGCTGAGCATTGGCACAGCCCAATTAGCAGGATCATTAATTGGTGAGGGCTGGGATCTCCACGGCTCTCGTTGGAGATGTCGGTCAGCCAAGTGCTGCGCTGCTCCCAGGAGGGACTTCCAGCTTTTCTTTTGCCTTTTCTGGTGATTTTTGTCTTTAACTGTGCTGATGGGAGACCGAGAAAGCAGCTACAGCTTGAAGGTGTCCCAGGCCTCATTACCAAAAGCTCCCAGCAGCTTTAAGCTGACCTTGTTCCAATCACCATGAATAAAAAGCTCCAGGTGACTTCCATCCTTTAAGGCATTTTAGAACATCATTCTTAAGAGAGTTTTACCAGTTTCACACCTGGAGAGAAAGCTCCTGTCTGGAGAGAAAGCTCCTGTCTCCCTGAGGAGACAGGTCGTATTGCCTTCTTTTAACATCGATTTTTGGGGGTGGATTTTGACAGCACTCCACCCTTTGCTGCAGGTTTTCTGTGTGTGCTCATGGCTCCTGAGTTATTTACAGCCTTGGGGACTGCTCCAGGGAGCCTTTAGGGGCACAAGCACCTAAAGAGAGTCCTCAGACTGGAGGTCACAGTTGTGTTTAACCCTCGAGGTTAAACAGAGGCACTTTTACCTTCTGATGCTTCATCTCTGTCTTTTAATGGGGAGGTAGAGGAGGGACCTCTGAGCCACCTCAGTAGCTGCTGTGAGAATAAATCCATCCCACCCTGAGTAGCAGAAGGTGGCCCTGGCACCTAAGGCACTCTACAGTGGGAATTTTGCAAGATCTTTCCTCATTTGCCCTATAGAGATGGAAAAAATAAACAACTTCACAGTTTCTTGCCTGAGAAGAAGAGTGATGGAGCTTTCTTATTTTGAGAAAGGTGAACTAGCAAAGCCTTTCAACCTGCCAGAATCATAAATAGACTTTCACCCCACATTCCTGTACTTCCCTTGATGTACAGGACTGCATCTCAAGCTAGTGAAACTTTGATTTTTTCAGTATTCCCATATTATTGCCCAGTAGGGTTCAGTGTCTGAATGCCACGCTGAGCTGTTTGTAGGACACAGGGAGATTTAAGGGCTGTCAAATGCTCAATGGCAGCTTTTTGGGGGGGTTTAGTTCTAATGTGGGAGTGTTATGCTGCCAGGTGAATTCAGTTGTGAGGTAACTCTGCTCTCCCAGTGAAGTCTAACCAGAGATGTTGTGGTTCCTAGAGAGGTTTGGTTGTTTTCACTCTGACATCAGGTCTCTCACCTCTATCAAAAGCTTTCAACACTTTTGCACAGGGAACACAAATAACAGCTTCTTCCCTAAATCAGACTGACCAGTCTTTAGTTCATAGTTCCACTTCTTTCCATGGCCAATGATTAACATTTCATACTCACACAGGGGAAAATTCTGATTATTACAGCTGAACCATTCCAGAGCCCTACCTGTCCTAACCCAGACCCTCAGACCTGTGTCCCAAAGACACCCAAGCTGCCCTTCCCAGGGTCATCACTTCCAAAACCACTGCTCATCCCCACCCCTGGGTGCCCACAGGCCTCTCGCTGTCCCTTAGGTGGGTGACAGGGCCACATGCAGGTGCAGGATGCTGCCCCAGCCTGATCCTGCCCCACAGCTCAGCCCCACCTGATGTTCCCTTGCCTGGCTCAGCAGCTCTCACAGTTCTGGTTTCTTTTTCTCTGCTGAGGTCAGGGAGACGTAGATGTTGAGTTTGGACTTGGATGTTTATTGTTTCTTATTTATTTACAGTCTCACAAGCTCTAACTAGCAAGTTGGAGAAATGAGGTAAAATGGAGAGCTTCTAAATCTTTCCAAGGTTATTTAAGTGCCAAATACCTAATAAAAATATGATATTTATATTATTTATGGTTTTGACCTAATAATGATTACCCAAGGCCCACAGTGCAGGCCTTTTTTACCTAATTACAGAAAACCACCTAAACCCATGAAGAAGAAGGAAGATGAAGGTGAAGAAGAAGGATTTAGACAATACTTAAAGCCCTTCATCTTAACTTACATGTACTGCTATGTACTAAAACCCCAAAATCTAAGTTTCCAGAATTCCAACAAGCAGCATTCTCATTTTCCTGGGGTTTGGGATCAAACTCTGTTTCCTTTCCCAACAGTGTGTCAAATGATATGATCTAAAAGGTTTAAATTCTGTTATTCTCCTGCAGATTCTGTGGGTAAGATCCTTCTCAGTGATGCTGTTGTGGCGGCGCTGCCTTTCTGTGCCAGTTTTGGGGTGTGTGACACTGTGCCAGTGTCACTGCCCCTCACAGCACACGAGGACCTGCCGTGCTCTCTGCAGACCTCACCCAGTGTCCAGCAGGGTGAAATGGGGCTTTTCCCTTCATATCCCTGGCCTTTGGTGGTTGTTTCCTCCTGCTTCCCAATTCCCCACATGAGCATTTCCTCCTCCTGACCCAAATCCCCCTCAGGGATTTTCTCAGGCCAAGATTTTCAGGTGTATCCAGAGCCACACTCACACCAGCAAGTGTAAATGTCCTTTTTCTCTCTCTTAATGAACTTGAAATTGATACACTCCTCTTCTAGTTATTTTATTAATTAGATCCCAGAGTATGCACTGAATAGACTTCTGTATGGCTCAATTTTTTTTTTATTATGCTGCTGAAATCGCTCAGAAATAGCCTGGTTTTCAAGAAATTGTGAGATTCTTGTGGGAAAAAATGTTCTTCTGGTGTTCCATAACACAATAAGTGGAATTTCAAAAGTCCAGAGTTATTTGAAATCTGAAAATCTCATTCTGAATAACTCTATGTATTTTTTTAAAATTTAAATTATATTAATTATTCCATTTCTACCAGCTTTGCAATTCATGTATTATTTTCCTCTGGTCATTAAGGAGAACACAGAGGGGTTTAATACCCAGAAATGAGTTTTCCATTTGGATTGACTCTCTCAAGTGCTGCTGAAAGGCGCCAGAGCCTTCCAGCTCCCCACTTTGGGGGATGCCACATGGGAAGGACTCTGGATGTGTTTGGGCAGACAGTAATTCCCACTGAGCAAACTCTGACAGATTTGTGGAAGTTATTGCACTTTTATAACTGTTCCATTTGTATTGTTTTATTGTTGCATTTTATTATCTCTCCTAACACCTCTGCTTTCTACCTGGGCTCCAAAGGAGATGGATGAGGCACATCCACTGCAGTATCAAGAGGTGTTTTTTTTTCCCCATAACCAATTTTCAGCTAATTTAATACACCTGATTCTCCATATTCCTACAAGTCTGAGTGATATAATTCTTTTGAGCAAGGGAGGCAGCAGCACAGCACGAATAAACCATCTTCAGCTTCCCAAGGAAATAATAGTGCAGTGGCAGCTTTAACCTTCCCTTTTTCCCCTCATTTTCCTCCTGTCTTGATGTCTATTTTTATCCAGTGATCTTATGTGAGAAACAAAACGAGTAAAGAACATTGCTATTTTTGGAAGCCCTCCACGAGGCTGGGATGAGAGATGGGAGATAGGCAGCATCTCCCTCAAAAGAGTGTTCTGTGCTGACAGCCAAAGGCATCCTCAGAGCCCTGTTGGGAATGAGAGATTGGAGTGTCATTTCCTTCAGCCAGAGATCAGCTTTGCTCAGGACCACGAGAATGAGCAGAGATCCGAATAAATGCAGTTAAAAAAATCAACCCAAACAACTTTTTCAGCCTTGGCCAAGGGCTGAGCCGTGCAGTACCAACACCACCCCGCAGTGATTCATCGGAGGAAGCACAAAGCCTCCGACAAGGTGATTCATCCCCTCAGCACTCAGAGTGTTTTGCAGCCACCTCAATTTACTGATTTTGCATTTCCATATCCAATGCTGTCCACGTGTGCTCACACGTTCGTGTGTGTGCCACCAGCTGCAGTTCAGAGGGGGCTGGAGAACCCTGCAGCCACTGGGGTCTCTTGCTGAAGATAAAGGATCTTGGAAATCATCTCATTCCAGGCTGGATGGAGCTCTGAGCTACCTGGGGTAGTGGAAGGTGTCCCTGCCCATGGCAGGGGAGGAGATGGGTTGATCTCTAAGGAGATGGGATGATCTCTAAGGAGATGGGATGATCTCTAAGGAGATGGGATGATCTCTAAGTTCCATTCCACCCCAAACCTCTCTGTGATTCCCTAATTCCTTCAGAAGCCTGACAGCATTGCTGCTGTCAATGACCCTCAATCAGGATGGTGGCAGGAATCACTCAGGGTGACAAAACAGACATCATGGCTCATTTTGTCTCTTAGATCTTGGATCAGGTTCTGGGAGTCAACTACAGGGAGGTAAACAGGACTGATGGCTTTGACAAGAAATGGACACAGTTCACATAAACCCAGGAACCTCTGAAGGCACCTACACTCTTCACCCCCCCTGCATTTCAGTGGCAGCTGGGTGCCCACACAGCTCTCAAAAATTGGGCATTATTGTCTTTGAGAAGGGTTTCAGTTATCACACCTTCAGTCAAGGGTGAATTTCCAGTGACCCCATGGATGGGTTCTCAGCTCTCAGTGAGTTCATTTCCTCTCAGCTGAGGAGTAGAACAATAAGTACCAACAGAATATTTTGTGTTTCTCCTGACTAAGGCAATCACTTGCAATATCTACCAAGAGATAATTAGAGCTGTTGGTTTTGCGGTTGGCTTGTTTTCTGCCTCCCTGCCCTTTTATGCAAAGCTCTTTGCTGCAGAGGACACAGCTCGTGCTGATGCAAATTCGGGCCAAGCACCTGCTATTTAACCCCTTGAACCAGAGCTGGGGAGAACTGATGCAACAGTGGCCAGAAGACACGAAACAGTGAACTGTGCTCTGGGAATCAGCATCATCAGGCAGGTGAGAGTGTGAAAGGTGTGCAGGGTGATGTGGTTGTGTTTGAAAGCACATCACCACCTCTAAGCCAGAACATACAGCCAGAGTACCCCAAAATATCTATTTAATGGGGGATGCCCCATCTCTGGAAGTGTCCAAGACCAGACTGGAGAGGGCTTGGAGCAGCCTGGGACAGTGCAAAGTGTCCTTGGCCATGGCAAGGGGTGGGACAGGATGAGTTTTAAGGTCCCTCCCAACCCAAACCAGTCTGGGATTCTGTGGTTACAGGACCTTCCCAGTGGATCCCAGCCTTTCCACCTTGCCCTGTGGGTTTGCAGTGCTGTGCTCACGGGCTGAGCAGATTTATCTGGGAAAGCAGCAGGCCTGGTTTCACCTGGATTGCACTTGTTTGCATAAATTTACCCCTTTTTTTCTCACTGACATTCATTGATCTCTTTTCCTTTTGCAGCCATCACCATCACCCCGTTGTTCTCCCCAGTTTAGCACAGGCGTGTTTCTGTTTGAAGAGCTGACCTGCAATCCAGCTGTGAGTGTAAAATCCCAAGAGCTCACTGAGGACTGGGCCTTCCCCACGACACCACACGCGGTGACATCCTACAAACCACACCGTTACCCTCTGGAATGTCACCTACCCCGGTGAGGGATGTATCTGCTCAGCCATGAGCAGGAGTAGCTGGACTGCCTGCTCTAGACTCGCTGCAGAACCTTGGGAATTTGGATTTTCCTGCATTCCAGAGCTGTCACAATGTTGAAGAGCCCTGGGGAGAAATTACTTTGGTAGGGGATCTCAATGTGCTGCTTCCCAACGAGTGGATTTGCTGCTCTGCACTTGCTGCCCTAAGGGGTCAAACGAACTCACAGGCAAGAATTTGTAAATCTCACCTTTATAATAAAGATTAATTTCCAGAACAAGAACCTCTGCTGCTCGTGGCTCGTGTCCAGAAGTTTTGCATCCACCAAGAAGGACCCAACAGGTGAGGATCCACCTCATCCAACCTGCCAGGTCTGACCAAGTGAGACCATTTCCTCATCCCTTTGTCTCTGGTTAAAACAGACTGTGCCTGTTCCCATGGTGATAAGGGATGCTCTGGAAAACATTGCTTTGCAAATCTGTAGAAGTGTTTCTAGTGCTGTGCTCCAGTGATTTTATTAAAGATACTGGCAAACACAGGAAAATGCCACAACTCTGCAATGTCAGGGGTGGAAAGAGCAATTGGATTAAAATTGAAAAGTTCTACCTTTTATCTGGGAGGCCACAAGCCCAAATCAGAGGAAACTGGAGAACTGCACTCAACAAATTCCTGGGTTTTCTGTTCTGATATTCTTCCCAAGGAATTTCTTGTTGCTCTCTACTGAAGGCAAGGTGTTGAGCTGGATGGAGCATTGCTAAAATCCTCTTTGCCCTCTCTGATGTCCTTGTAATATCAAATTGGGATTAGCTGAGACAAATAACCCAGGATTATTTTCCTGTTCAATAAGTTAACTGGCTTGAATGGATGTGATTCAAAAGGTGACACACATCCAGCTGGGAACATTGTCAGGAAAATTCAGGTGTCTTTTGACTCGGACTGGCCAGAAAGTCAGGAGTCATCCCACAGAAAACATGCAAGGTCCTTTAACACTGGAACAGAGAAGGAATGTTTCCAGATAAATCCCACTTGAGGTCTGTGCAAAGCCAGAGTGGTAGTCCCAGGCCAGGAGAGGATAGAAGTGAGCAGGAATTCCCTGATAAACCTGGGATTACAGACACCCTCTGTGGGCACATCCCAACCTCTGCATTCAGCTACTTTGCTGTCACCACTTCCTTTTTGCCCAGAACTTGAACCCTGCATCAGAAAGATATTTCTGACACATTTCTGTGAAATTCGTCCTTGAAAATCTCACCCAAATATCTCCAGACTTCCACAGACAAGGGTAGTCACAGAATTATAGAATTATAGAATTATAGAATTACAGAATATCTTGAGCTGGAAGGGATCCATAAGGAATGAGTCCAAGTTTTTGCTCCTCCCAGGAGTGCCCAACACAAACTCCTCAGACCAAGAGGATCATCCAGAGGTCCCTTTACCCTTGGACAGGGTGAGGGCTGTGAGGAGCCTGTTCCAGTGATCAGCCACCTCTGAGGGAGGGTGTCGACTCTGAACGTCCCCTGAACATCCACTCTGGATGTCCCCTGATGCAGCTCCACTCCCTTTCCTCCTGTTCTGTCCTGGTCACCAGAGGGGACCAGCAGCTCCTGCCCTGCTCCTGTTGTGTGGACTGCCACGAGATCCCCTCCTCACCCACCCCTTCTCCACCCTGAACAAACCAAGCCACCTCAGATGTCCCTCCTAAATCCTGCCCTTGGTGCCTTTTTCCCCACCTTGGCTGCCCTGCCCTGGACACACCCTCGGAGTCCCATGTCCTTTTCCAGCTGAGCTGCCCAAAACTGCTGCCAGCACTGGGGATGGGGCTGCAGCAGGGCAGGGCAGGGCAGGGCAGGTCCATCATCTGCCCTGGCCGGTGGTGCTGTGCTTGGGGCACCCCGGGGCTGCCCAGAGGTCGGGTCATCACCACCTGTGGATGCAGAGCTCTGCAGGTCGCTCCCCGTTGGGAGCAGCGGAGGTTTCAGAGCACAACAGGAAGGCAGAGCTCGCTCGGGGCGACTCCCTGAGCCCAACTGCAGCTGCAGCGAGTCTAAAATGAAAGAGAATTTGCATATCTCCCCATTTCAGAGAGTCGGCGGCGGGGCGGGGGAGCCGGGGCGGGGGATCGCGGTGTCTGTTCACCTGGTGACATCAGAACCCTCGGCTGCAGCGCGGGACCTCGGCGGAGAAATCCCTGAGCGAGAACATGAAGCTCCTTCCCCTGCTCACAGCCCCGTCCTGCCTCACGCCCCCGGGGCCCTCTCTCTTTGTACAGCAAGTGATGAAGTTTTTTTTTCCGGATCACATGAGCCAGGATGAAGGGGGAAAATCCTGCCAGGAGCAGAGATGGGCTGCAACTTGAACCCGACCGAGGCAAGACACAGATCAGTGCCTGGAGTGCTATATAAGAATGTGCCAGACACCAGGGCAAACACTTTCTCAGGAGAAGGACTCGCATGAATCAGCCATGAATGTGAATGAAGACACAGTTCCCAGGAGGCCTGGAGCCACTAACAGAGTCTGTTTGTATTCCATCATCGCCATCCTGGGCGCCTTGCTCGTCTTTGCCTTGGCCACCATCATGGTCCTGGTCGTCCAGAGGACGGTAAGAGATTGAGACATTGCTTCTCTTCTCTTCTCTTCTCTTC
>VZDJ01000051.1:8398384-8411218 GCA_008694505.1 Cyanoderma ruficeps
CCAGCCCAGCCCCTGTCCCTGCCCAGACCCCCCAACAATCCCCCCCTGGCCATCCCTGGCAGCGCTGTCCAAAGGCTCCTGGAGCTCTGGCAGCCTCGGGGCCGTGCCCATTCCCTGGGGAGCCTGGGCAGTGCCCAGCACCCTCTGGGGGAAGAACCTTTCCCTGCTCTGCAGCCTGAGCCTGCCCTGGCCCAGCTCCAGCCCTTCCCTGGCTCCTGGCCCTGTCCCAGAGCAGAGATGGGAGCTGCCCCTCGGGAGGAGCTGCAGCCCCCGGGGAGCTCTGCCCTCAGTCTGCTCCAGCTGGACAATCCCAGGGCCCTCAGCTGCTCCAGCTCCAGCCCTGTGTCAGTGCCACCATCTCAGGGATGCTCTGGGGGACAAAACCCCATCCCTGGCAGTGTCCAAGGCCAGGCTGGACAGGGCTTGGGGCCCCCTGGGATAGTGGGAGTGTCCCTGGCCATGGATGAGCTTTCGGGTCCCTCCCAATCCAAACCATTCCCTGATCCTGTGACACAACAATTCTGTGCCAGGCCCAGCTGTTCATTCAGGCAGAGACTTCACTGAGATGCCAACGAGCAGTAGCCCAGACCCAGCCACAACACTGAATTAATTGTGTCTTATTAAAGCAGGAAAATGCAATGATTTAATTTAAATCTCCAATGAGATTATGTTCTATTGTTAGCTAAACACCAGTGGGCACTAAAGCAGATTTATGGGATGTTTCCAGCCCTGACTCAGCTGTCAGGACCCAATGGATGGGTGGCAGGAATCTACAGGCTGAGAGCAATGCAGTGTCAGCTCATTAAATGTTTGTGTGAAAAATGGATCAGTCTCCTCAAACCCTCCGTGCCACTGTCGGTGCAGTACCTGAGCAACGGGGGGAAGGAATTGAATCCATCACAAACCAAGTGTTTGTGAAATGTGCTTTCTGTGGAAGCATTTTTCTGCAGAAACTCATCCCCATTTCACAAATAACAAATCATGTATTAGTGTGGATCTGAGGGGTACTGTTACGTTCATTTTTTAGAGGGAAAATGAACTCACAGACAAATTGATGACCTGGAAAGGTACAGCCCTCATCATCTCCTTGCTGGCCTCTCCGAGCCTCATTTCACTGGGAATTGTATAATTCTGGGCTGATGGCTTTTCTTGTTATTTGAGCTGCAAAGATTCGATATCAAAATAGCTTCTCATTTACAAAGGGGAAAAAACAAAACAAAAAAAAAGTGTAGATACAAATGAACACACAATATATACAAAGTATTTCTAGGTATTTTTCTCTGACACTGTACAGACCAGGAAAAGAAATCCAGCACCCTGCTTTCAGCTTCAGTGGGAAATAGGTTCCCAAATAAAAATCTGGCTCTGAGAAATTAATATAATACAGGTGACAGTCACAAACCTGCTACTGTAGGGAAAATCAGGCTGACGCCAATGAGCCAAGGAGCCTTTATGGGTTTACAGCAATGTCTCAGAGGGCAGTTTGGCCTTCTGCAACTAAATCTGATCCCAACACTATGAGGAGCAGCTGAGGGAGCTGGAAAGGGGCTCAGCCTGGAGAAAAGGAGGCTCAGGGGGGACCTTGTGGCTCTGCACAACTCCCTGACAGGAGGGGACAGCCGGGGGGGTCGGGCTCTGCTCCCAGGGAACAGGGACAGGAGGAGAGGGAACGGCCCCAGGCTGGGCCAGGGGAGGGGCAGGGTGGACAGCAGCAGGAATTTCCTCATGGAAAGGCTGCTCAGGCCTTGGCAGGGGCTGCCCAGGGAGCTTTGGAGTGCCCATCCCTGGAGATGCCCAAGGAAGGGCTGGATTTGGCATTGAGTGCTCTGGGGACAAGGTGGGGACCAGGCCCAGGTTGGATTTGATGATCTTGGAGATCTTTTCCAACCTCAGTGACCCTGTGGCTCTGTGATGACCCTGCAGGGCGTCAGACACCAATCCCACTGCAGTGGGCTCCTCAGGAATGGACATTTCACACTTTGGCCATAAAGGTTCTTCTCCTCTCAGCCTCAGCCCAGGGAGGTGTCTGTGTGCAGAAAGGTCACCCTGCCTCCCCTGCTCCTCCTCCAAGGCAGAGGAGCTGCTCCTCAGTTTGAACAACCTGGGCAAGTCTGGCCTTGTAAATGCTGCAGAGTGCAGGGTCCTCCTGCAGGCCGGCACCCCAGGGTGGGCTGGGGGCTGAGTCCATCACAGGTGGGGTGATGGGTGCTGCTCAGAGCGCTCAGTGCTGGGTCTTCCCTCTCTCCAATACTTAAAACACAAGCTAAAAGTGAATATATATAAATATATATGAATACACACACACACACACATATATATATGAATAGCTCATGACATTATGTGACCTTTGCTACGCTGACAAACAGGAGGAGACATGAAGAGTTTTGACCAAAAATTCCTATACCTGTATTCCAATAAGGTTTGGCAGTATTCAGGCGTGCAGTGAGGAATTCATAAGAGGTTCATCCTAAATTTTGGGGGGGGAAGGGATATTTCTTCAATTATTTCTTTAATTTCTGGTTTTGGAAGGAAATTTGGCAGCTGAGTTCAGCCCCCTTCAGACCAGAGGGGCAGTCCTGGGGCTCTCAGTGTGTGTGACAGGCACAGCCCAGAGCTCTGTCACAGAGCCCGGCAGGGAATGTCACCCAGCTGTCACTTGTCACAGCATCACAGCTGGGCCAGTCCTTTGGCTGCTGTTTGCAGGGCACTGGACTGGAAGGAGAGACTTTAAGGAGTCCCTGTAGCTAATTTTCAGACTTTTCCTTTTTTATTTCTCAGACTTTAGGCTGCTGAGAAATAAAATGAGGCAAATTCTGCTAACTCCGGCTGGCTGACAGAGCTGTGTGACATCACCTGGCCTAATTCCATGAGCACTGAAATCCACGGGGGTTACAGAGGAATCAAAAGCTGTTTGTTGTCTGCTTTTACTCCTTTACTTCATGAAATAATTCAGGGTTTTGCCCTGCTCCTGTGCATGCCCACACTCGGCCCCCAGCCAAAGGTGACGCCACCGCCAGGGCAGTGGAATGTCACCAAGGGATGGCTGGGAGCAGGACAAGCCTCAGGAGCCCCACTCGAGGGGCTTTCCATGTCTGGGTTAGCAGCACCTTCCATGCTGACAGAGCCACTTTCAGCTCGTGGTTTCAGTGCCCTTTGCTGGTGCTCCTGTCAGAGCCATCTCTGAGGTGGGGAAACTGAGGCAGCCGGCAGAGAGAACTTTCCCCAGCACAGCCACATCCTCTTGGACCTGTCTGGCAGCAGCCCTTGTGTCCCTGTGTCCCTGAGCCCTTGGCTCCCTCCTGCCTGGACAAGGGGCTGCTGTGTTTTGATGCTCTGAGAGAACCTCAGGGATTCATTTTGTACCTCTGGGAGAAATCCTGGGGGCTCAGTGAAGCTGCAGCTTCTCTGAGATCCATTTCACAGTCCAGTTTACAGCCCTTGGGCTTGATGCCTTGGGAAGGCTGACCTGGAACAGAGACTGGGCAGAGCTGGAGAATAAAGTAGAGATTTATTGAAAGGCCTTTAGGATCCACCTTGGGCAGGACAGGGCCTGGCCAGGGCCACACTCAAGGTGGACCCAAAATGGTCACAAAGTGGTCACAAAATGGCCTCAAAATGGACCCAAACTGGACAAACGGTCACCAGGTCTCACACTTTTATAAGTTTTTGTCTATTTGCATCTTGGGGTTTAATTGTCCAGTTCCAGCTCCAGGCTGTGAGGTCCCATCCTTCTTGTTCCTCCCTCCAGCCACCCTTGTTTGTGCCTTTGGGCTGAAAGTTGTCCTTGGTGTGCAGCAGGAAAAGGATTTGTTTTGTGTGCCTGCTGTGTGCAGGGCTGAGTGACACTGACTGTGAGCTCAGAGCTCCACCCTGGGCAGAACAGAACCTGAAAAATATAAAAGTTTTCCCCAGGCTCAGTGGGGAAAACCTGCATGAAGCTCCTGGGAACAGCCAGGCTCTTTTCCTCGGGGCTGCACCCTCTGGGTACCCATCCTACCATAAAAGGGGTCAAAAAGACAAAATAAATGATCTCCTGATATCCTCTTTAGGGTTTTCCCTGAGACCCCTCCCTTGAAGCAGCAGCTGTGCAGTGCCTGTGCCTCACAGCACACACTGAAACCAGTATGTTCTCCTTGGGCCTTAGCCCCAAATGCAGCTTTGTCTTTCCTCCTCCTCGCAGTGTTTTTAGGCTCATCTAATCCCACTGATTGCGGAGGGATTACCTCTGATTTACACCATGACTGGTGCAAAGCCAATTAGGCAACGTGAGCAGGTCCATCGATCAGTCCTGGTAATTTCAGCCTCTCTTGGCTTGAGCTGAAATGTTTCAGATAAAAGAATTAGCTTGAGAAATAGAAGTAGAAAACAGTTACAAGCTGCCTCAGCAGTGAGGACCAGACCTGTCTCTCTACAACAAATTTTTTCCATAATTTCCCTTCTGACTAATGCAGCTGATGTCACCGAATTTAAACGCAGGCACACCAAACTTGCTGACACCAATAAATGTGAAGTGCAGCTCTGGAAATGCAAAGTGCAGCCAGGTCAGAGAGAGGAGATCTTTAGAGATGCCAGGGACACCCTGAGCAGCTCAGGCCCCGAGGTCAGGGCAGGTCTGGGCAGTTTCTGGGCGGGTTCAGCACCTGGCTTGGCAGAGCTTGCAGGGCTGCAGCCTCCGGAGGCTGCTTGTGCAGCAGGGGATTTTCAGCCTTTGGAGGGTAAACCCCCTAAATGCCACTGAGGTGCTGTAAATAATCTCTCCCTTCCTGCAGGACACACGGGGTGTGAGTGGGCTCGGGGTGCTGGCTGTGTTACCAGACACTTGTCATCACCACGGCAGCTTTAGCTGAAATAAAGGCCAGGAGGGTTCTTGCCCATCCTCTGCCGTATCTCCACATCTCTGCAGTGCCTGTGCCCTAAAACACTAGATTGACATGACTAACACCGGGAAAGCAGCCTTTGGTTTTTCTGTGGGGATTTCCAGAATGCTGAAGGGACTTTGGTGCACAACTTACTCATTCTTGGAGAGCAGTGAGCTCCTGCTCACCACAAAAGTCTTTAAACTACTGGAATCAGAGAAATATTGCCATTTTTTCAAGATATCCACAGCTCCTGTCTCCAGTGAAAAGTGCAAAGGGTGCAATACACACCTCACCAACCCCTCCAGCCAGGAGAACTTGGGGACAGCTTCTCCCTGATTTATCCATCCTCGTTATCAAGACTCCCTTAGAAATCAGGTCATGTAGATACAGCAAGGGTCTGGAGATTTGAATCTCTTATCATTACCACCAGTTTCAGGAATCCTATGAAACTTAAGATCCTTATCTCACTCTGCATATAAATAGAGCTCTTGTTAGAATCATAGAATCACAGAATATCCTGAGCTGGGAGGGACCCACAGGATGACCCAGCCCAGCCCCTGCCCCTGCCCAGACCCCCCAACAATCCCCCCCTGGCCATCCCTGGCAGCGCTGTCCAAAGGCTCCTGGAGCTCTGGCAGCCTCGGGGCCGTGCCCATTCCCTGGGGAGCCTGGGCAGTGCCCAGCACCCTCTGGGGGAAGAACCTTTCCCTGCTCTGCAGCCTGAGCCTGCCCTGGCCCAGCTCCAGCCCTTCCCTGGCTCCTGTCCCTGTCCCAGAGCAGAGATGGGAGCTGCCCCTCGGGAGGAGCTGCAGCCCCCGGGGAGCTCTGCCCTCAGTCTGCTCCAGCTGGACAATCCCAGCGCCCTCAGCTGCTCCTCACAGGCCCCTCCAGACCCTTCCCCATCCCTGTGTCACTCCTCTGGACACTCTCACACACCCTTAGATCTTTCTTTATTGTGAGTCTCAGAACTTGCCCCAGGGGTTGAGGTGAGGGCACACCAGCAGAGAGCAGAGTGGGACATGTGAGGATCATGGGAGTTAATTTTGTGCATTAACTGGTCCTTCAGAGACCCTTGTAGGGTTGGGGGCAGTGATATCAGTTTTATAAAGTGAGCCACAGGAAAACTTTGGAGTTTTGTGTACCCTGGGAAAGGGAGCTTAGTTTGATAAGGCTTTACTGAAATTTGTTCCTGCTTTGTTCTTGGTGTTCAGCTGTGGAATGAAACACAGAAAATTCCCAGTTTGCCA
The DNA here is from genome assembly GCA_008694505.1 of Cyanoderma ruficeps. Lineage (NCBI taxonomy): Eukaryota > Metazoa > Chordata > Aves > Passeriformes > Timaliidae > Cyanoderma > Cyanoderma ruficeps. The sequence continues at coordinate 8,404,491 of VZDJ01000051.1, forward strand.
TCTGAGCTCCTGTGCACTTCCACAGCCACAGCAGGGCCAGGAGTTATAAAGGAGAGCAAATGCCAGGAGAAATAACCATTCACCTGTCAGGCTGCAGTACTGGGATGTGCACTGTTTTCCTGAATCCATACCTGGTCTGTGTGTCCATACACCTGTGGACTCAGGGGACAATTCCGTGTCATACAGAATAAAGACAGAATAATCACAGAATCATTGACTGAATCCCAGAATAGTTGGGGTTTGAAAGGACCTTAAATCTCATCTCATTCCACCCCCTGCCATGAGCAGGGACACCTTCCACTACCCCAGGCTGCTCCAAGCCCCAGTGTCCAGGCTGGCCTCGGACACTGCCAGGAATGGATAATCGATGCCATTAACTGAACGTCCAGTATGGTGGGAGGAGGAAAAAACTTACAGAGAGGAGATGGAAGGCGGGAATACGGACGGAAAGGAGGTGAAACGCAAGGGGGAGAAGTGGGGAACAGGATCTGGGATGCAGGGGCTGGATCACAGGGATGCGGCGCCGGGATCCCGGGGATGGGACTCGGGCCCTCGGTGCGGCGCGGCCGCCTGCAGTGCCGAGCGCGGCCGTGGGATGGAGCCGTCCCCGCGGCCGTGGATGGAGCAATTCCTGTGGCCGTGGATGGAGCAGTCCCCGAGGCGGTGGGAGGGAGCAATCCCCGTATCCCGTGGGATGGAGCCGCCCCAGTGTCGCGTGGGATGGAACAGTTCCCGAGTTCCCTGGGAGGGAACAGATCCCGCGGCGGTGGGATGGAGCAGTCTCCGCATTCGTAGGATGGAGAATTTCCCTCATCCCGTGGGATGGAGCAGTACCAGCATCGTGTGGGATGGAGCAGTCTCCGCATCCCCTGGGATGGAGAATTTCCCGAGGCCCGTGGGATGGAGCCGTTCCCGGGTCCCCTGGGATGGAGAATTTCCCTCATCCCGTGAGATGGGGCCGTTCCCGGGTCCCGTGGGATGGAGCCGTTCCCGGGTCCCGTGGGATGCCGTATTTCCTAAGTCCCGAGAGCCGTCCCCGCGTGGCTGTGGCGGGGCAGCCCCGGCCCCTCCCCGTCCCGGCGCTTTGGATTTGGGGCATTCCCGGGACGGAGCCGTGGGGCTGGGGCGGGGCCGGCTCGGCTCCCCCAGCAGCAGCTTTGGGGTCCCTGGTGCCCAGAGCAGCTGTGGCTGCCCCTGGAGCCCTGGCAGTGCCCAAGGCCAGGCTGGAGCAGCCTGGGACAGTGGGAGGTGTCCCTGCCCATGGCAGGGGTGGCACTGGATGGGCTTTAAGGTCCTTTCCAACCCAGACCACTCCAGGATTATGTGAACAACCTAAAGTCCTGCTGAAATCCACATTTTAACCATGAGGGAGCACAGCAACATTCCAAAAGCACTCAAAGAGCCGTTTTCAGAACTACATTCCACTTAAATGATTGAAATCTTTCTGTAATTGTACCACAAGAACAATTTGGTTAAATGAAGCTTACCTGCACGTAATTTCTGTTTCATAGGATCAGACTGGTTTGGGTTGGAAGGGACCTTAAAGTTCATCCCATTCCAACCCCCTGCCATGGCAGGGACACCTCCCACTGTCCCAGGCTGCTCCAACCCCAATGTCCAGCCTGGCCTTGGGCACTGCCAGGGATCCAGGGGCAGCCACAGCTGCTCTGGGCACCCTGTGCCAGGGCCTGCCCACCCTCCCTGTAATTCCTCCTTGTATCTATCCCGATTTCACCCTCTTTTAACTTAAAACCATCACTCCTATTTTTAAGAAACAGGGTAAGAAATTCAATTTTTCACGGCTGAGAGCTGCAATCTGCCAGAGCTTTAGGTTGTTATAGATTTACCAGTTGAGTGACACTGCCCTGAATTCCCTGGGCGGATCAGATATTCTCAGCCAAGGAGTAAGAACCATGCTGGAAGTGGGGTACCAAGTGCTGGCTGCATTTTACAGTACCAAAAAATAAAAAAAAGAGAAAATGGTCAGGAGCAATGAATTTATCTGTTGTTTTCTTCAGGGAACTCCTTTGAAGACTATTTGAGGATCCTACAGAGTGTCCCAGACAAGGGAGCTGTTGCCTACATGAGAGGTCAGTGGGGAGTCCAAGGTGGGGAAAATGGGTTGGGAAAGGGAAATTTCAGAGCTGTCTGAAAAGCTGCTCATGTCGTTCACACTGGGTTTAGTGGCATTTTTTGTCCAAATGGGCATTTTATAGGGAAAAAAAAAAATCCTTAGCTCTCCTGGAATGTGGTTGGCAAACCCCTATCTGATCCTAGAAACTTCTTTTTTAACTTGATAAAAATAAAAGGAAATCAATATTTACCTTCTGCACACACACAGAGGAATGTACATCCCCATGAATTGTACAATCTCTGTGAATATGGAAAGCACATGGATGTTCATCTCTGTGAATTCCCTTCAAATGCCAAGTGGGGAAATAATGGAGATGAACATTCATACATTTCTCTGTCCTGGGTTTCCCATGGGCTGAGGAAATCCTTGGAATTTTCAGTGCCCCACCTCCATGTGTGACCCCCCCCCAGCTGCCTTTCTGTTGGAGTCCAGGGCATCCCTTTGGATGACCTGGGACTTAAGAAAAAGAGTTCGAACCCTAAACAAAAAAGTGTAGAGCCGTTCCAAAAAAATTAAAAACCTTAGCACAGAGCCCAGAAAGACACCGAGTTTAATTTTAATCCATAAAAAAAACTTCCAACACTAAAAAAAAAAAATTAAAAACCTCAAAAGTGTAAAAGTAGTAGTTTAGTACAGCACGAAGTAAAAAAAAAAATTGTAGTTTAAAAATTCTTAAAATAAAAATAAATAAAAGACAAGATGGAGGATTTAGGGTGTTGCCCTAAATCCTTCTCCTTCTTCTTCGTCCTCCATCCTCTGGGGTGGTGATCACATGAAGTAGTTCTAGATTATTGAATTAAAGTAAAAATGACCCTTGTAGTATAAATATCACACATTAGTACAAAATAGTAAATAGTGGGCACGTAATTATCTGTATAAAAACCAAACAACGCCCCATCAGTGGGCAATCACATCGTGTCCCAGCTACTATCCAGACCTCAACTACGTGCAAATCAAATTGTAAAATACCTAATAATAAACAACACACAAAAACTAAAAAACAAAACCTTGAAAAACTCCATTTCTTTCTGCGACGCAGCTCAGAACTTTTAAAAAAGCCAAAAACTTTTAACAACCTTGAGTCTCGGCCAAAACAAAAATAAACCCAAAACCTTTCCAAGAGTTTTCCTGCAGGAAACCACTGAGCAGGAGTCTCCTTTTAGCAGGAAGCACTGCTGGAAGCATCCCCGGGCTGAAGGGAGGTCCGTGGAGCTCAGAGCTAAACAGCCCTTTGCTTTCCCTCCAGTGTCCAGCGCCGTGAACAGCTCCAGGCTGAGCCTGGTGGAGAAGGGGGTCTGTGAGTCCGTCCAGTGCAATAGCCACGAGCTGGTGATCAGGGAACAGGGCCTCTACCTGATCTTCTGCCACTTGAACTTTCACTTCCCCAAGTGCTCCAAGAGCCCCATCGACCTCAAGATCGAGCTCCTGGTGAACGACACGGTGGACAGGCAGACGTTGTCCACGCTGTGCACGTCGGAAACGTGCCAGGACAAGACTTTTAAGACCTTGCTGCAGCTCCACTTGACACACCTGAAGGTGCAGGACCGGATATCAGTGACGCTGAACCACCCTGAATTCCTGAACGACGTTTCCCTCCCCAATGAGAACGTTCTCGGGGTCCTGAGGTACAGCGATGGGATGTGAGCAGCTCCCTGACCTCCCACTGCTGCCCAGGCCCTTCCTCTGGACACCAGCAGCCTGCTTTTACTAGGCACCACCTTGGTTTAAACTTCCCACCTCGCCTCATCCCTAGGGTGAACAAGGAACTTTGTGAGTGTCCCAGAAAAAAGACACTGCAGGAGCCACAGCTGAAGCTGCCCCGGCTCCAGGTGGGATTGTTGGACTCCCCAGCACAAAACCCACAGACCCACCAAGGGTTCCTCGAAACAATCTGTGCAAACACAGGCTAAAACCCAGCCAGATCGTGGCAAGAATGCACAATAAGGAGATTTTTAGGGTTATAAACTGCTGGCACAGCTCCTGTGCTCAGGACATGGGGAAATCTGTTTAACTCTATTTTATGGAGTAGTGTTTTAACCTGGTCTTTCCAAAAACCCAACAGTCAAGGCTTGTAGTCAAAGCTTTTCCTTACCACGGGCACACAATGACAGCTCTGGAGTAGATTCATGGTACAACAGCAAAAATGATGAATTATTGACTCTCGGGCTGGTAGCTAAACTCTGGGGCAGGACATAGGAGACATGGGATTTACAGGATATTTCTGGGCTGCATTCTGCTATGGACTTTATGCCATTTCCTTCAAGTGTCTTCCTTGTCACTATTTATCCATCTTTTCTATTTAAATATAAAGCTCTTTGGGACAGAGACTTTGTCCAAGCAGAGTGTTCAGCCTCTGTTCTCCCCTGGGGTTCTCAGACCTTCTCACATTAAATATTAGAGCAGTAATGGAGTTGCCAATCTGGCAAATAGCAAAGTTCATTGGGATGAATTTTCCTGTTACCCTGCCAGTGTGACAGTCCCTGTGTGACACAGTCCACACCAGGCTGGGAACCCTCCTCCAACACCAGTCCTGGAAAACCAGGACTCCAGACTTCCCCAAAGTCCAGACTCTGCTCCAGACTTTCCCAAAGACAGTTTCAGCTGGGAGCTGAGATGTTTGAGCAGGTCAGAGGATGGGTGGTGTTTGAGCTTCTGTGGCCGCCTGGAAAGTTTGGAGAATGCAGGATAAAAGAAGAATCTCAGGCCCTCTCATTCCATGAATTGCCATAACCCAGACATTTACTTGCAATTTCATTCTTACAGTGTGGGGAGGGAAGGGACCCAGATGTTGCCAAAGCTGGTGCCAGTTCAGCCCTTCCCCTTTTCCCTTCATCTCTGGGATCCCAGGAAGGTCTGTTGGCAGCACTATTGGAGTTTTCCCCCTTGCACAACTGACATTTTTCTGTGGCTGGAGCTTGGCAAACTCTCCACAGCAAACATTCAGTCACAGATCGAGTTTCTGGCTGAGGAAACGCGGTGGTTTATCATCCAGGCTCGGTGGATGCTGGTGACTGATGCAGCTCAGTTTGTGTGAGCACACTCCAGATTTTCCTCAGAGCAGTAATTCTTTTCTTGTTTTGCATCACCAGGAACTGATGGTGCATATCAATGAGGTTTTTTTTCTCGTCCACCAGGTGACTTCAAATTACAGCAGACACTTTCCAAAGGTCAGGAACAACTGATATGATTCACTGCTAGAGATACCCACTTTCTGTTTTGATGAACATTGATGCAAATAAAAATTCCTTTTGCTGTTAATGACTCAAGAAAAAAAAATTAAAGAGAAGAAAACGAAATAAAAAAAAAAAAGAAAGACAAGCCCCATAGATTTAGTTTTCTTTCTTTTTCCCTTAGCAAAGGGAAATTTATTTCATAAGAGTCACCTGACCCTGCCTATGACTTCAGAACCTCCTCTGGGATCTCCTTACCCCTCTGGGCCTTATAAATCCCTCATGTCTCTGAACAGGGTTTTTAACTTTTATTTGCCTCCCCTTTGATACACACAAGCAGTTTCCAGAGAATTTAAAGCCAGCCTGGCAGTGAGGGATCACAGCTCCTGAATATAGAAGCAGTCAGTGAATGAAAATATGCATCTCCTCACACATCCCACCACTCCTCCTCTCTCTCGAGGCTTGGAATTGAAAGAGAAAGGGCAAACTTTTAGAAATAAAGCAGCTCTCCCTGCAGAGGGTGATTTTATTCTATTATTTGGCCAGATGGAGAAAATCCTGACAAAGCAGTGCTAAGCTGCTGAGCCCCAGGCACTTTAATACCTCTGCATAAAGAAATCTGGCCTCTACCCCACTGCCTCTGAGAAATCAGAATAAATTATAGCCAGAAAGAAAGCCCATCAACAGTGGACAATTTCCCCATCAGTTACAAAAATGTTAAATAGCTTTCACTGAAGCAAGGCCCTGAGCCAGGCAGACTCCAAGTCTTTCATCCCTTTTCCTTCTTTTATGTTCTTTACCCTAAGTATTTTGAAGCAGGTAATTTTGACAGCAAACCTGTATTTTAAAAACTATCCAGGCTGGTCCTTCCCACAAGCATGTGTCTCTCCAGCAGCACCAGGAGCAATTCCCTGGGGGGAACAGCCCCATTTGCAGGAGGAGGGGTTGGCTGGAGGAGCATCTTCTGAGGAACCACTCCTTGCTCTGGCTCCTCAGCACAGGGCCCAGCCCAGGAGAGGGATCCAGAATGGACTGAAGGTGATGCCTTTGGGGCTACCTAAAAACAGAGGCCAGACAAGATTAAGGGAATAAAAAGCAGGTGTATTTATGGAAGGGCTTCAGGTACATTTTGGGCGGGTAAAACCCACCCAAAATGGACAAAGGGTCACGGGTTTTCACACTTTTATCAGTTTGGTCCGTTTGCAGATTGGGGGTTCATCTTCCAATTACAGCTTCAGCTAATGAAGTCATTTACCCCCAGTTTGCTGCCCCCAACTCACTTTAGTTCCCATCTCTCAGGCCTGAGGCAGTGAGGTGTCCTTGATCCCCAGGCCTGGAGAGGAATTGTTGTGTCTGCCCAAAATGGGGAAGCAGCAGCTCCCACTGTGTGTGGAGTTTAGAGTTCTACACTAAAGAACTGCAGG
>VZDJ01000051.1:8411660-8423911 GCA_008694505.1 Cyanoderma ruficeps
AGAAAAAATTCTAAGCAGCTCCACTGTTTGGAAGCACCTCATCCTGAGGATAACATAAGAAAGGGACCACTCAACGGAAATAACCCGCCTGAAAAGCAAAATAAAGAAGCAGCTTTTATATTTGGGACCTTAAACGGGTCTTTAAAAAGTGGAAGTGGTACAAGTCATGTTTGGTGTGAACAGCAAGATAAAACCTCAGAACAAAGGCAGGTTCTGGAGGGGAATGACTAAAACAAATGCAAATTCTGATGAGCAACACTTGAGGCAGCAGGAGCTGCATGTAGTGACCTCAAAACCTCCTCCAGCCTCAGCTTTTATGGTCATAATTGGCTCAGTTTCAAGGAAAGTGAGGATACAGGGTCTTGGGAAAACGTTTTGGAAGAGCACATGCTGCAGTCAGACCTGGAATTCCCCCCACCCCCAGCACCCCATGGTTTAAATTCCCAGTTTTTCTTTTCCCTGCTGATCCCAGGAGCTTGGAGGTTTGGGGTGGGGAAGGGTAGAGCACCAAGGACAGCATGGCACTGTCTGAAATTCAGGCTCAAGGAGAAGTTCAGGTGTTTCCAAGGAAAGGGAAGGCTGGGAGACATTTCCACGGGGGCAGAGCCTTCTCCATGCTCAGCATTCCCAGGGATTGCAGCAGCCCCGTGCTCTGGTGCAAGTCAGGGATTCTGCACATCAGTTTTTTCCCCAGCTGCCATATCCTGCAATCCTGACATTCCATTTTCCTCCATGTCAACAGTTTCTAAATTTAGGCCCTTAATTCCTTCCTAGAGCCAATGTGAAACAGGAAGCTCCAGGTGAGTCACAGCACCCAAAATAGCTGCCTAGAAAAGCCAGACTCAGCTGCTGAGTGAGTCTTTACTCCGTGCAGCCACCTCACACTCAACAGCCTCATTCAGTTCCAGACAAATGAAAGATAATTTAATGTGTGGATTGAAAATTTATGGCCACTTTCCAGGGGTAATTTATGGACTGAGGCCTCCAAGCAGGACACATTTGTGAGGTAAAACACAATGACAACTGAGCAAGTCCGTAGATTTATGGCCACACAAGAAGATTTGGCAGTTTAGGTAATTTTTATTCCACTTACTCCTTGGGTTTGTCAAGACCTGATAGAGGGAGAGCCACATTTTGGAATTAAGCACCAATTCAGAACCGAAAGTCACTTCTGAAGCTACTTTTCTCATATTCAAAAAAAAAGTGTGTAGTAAAAATTATAAAATAATTTTTATATAAAAATTTATATATAAAATAAATATTTTAAAAGTGTGTAGTAAATATTTGACAGTTTTTTTCATTCCTTCAGTTTGTATATTTTTAGTTTCCTTGGGTTTTTGTCATTCTGCTGCTTCTTCTCTTTGCTTCTATTTTTGTGGCTCTGTTTTTGTATGAAAGTGGAGGAAAAAGGAAATCAAGCGTAAGGTGAAGGGGAAAAAGGAAGGAAAGCAAAGTGTGGAGAATTGCAAAAAATACCCCAGCTGTTTGAAAAGCAAAATGAGCTCTAAGAAGCTCTGGCTCCAAGGATGTCAGGGAATGTGGCTCCAAAGCCAGGCTGACAGGGCTTGGAGCAGCCTGGGATAGTGGAAGGTGTCCCTGCCATGGAATGTGGGGAATGAGATGAGGTTTAAGGTCCCTCCCAACCCAAACCAGTCTGGGATCCTTTGATTCCAATATTCACATCAATCACAATTTGAAACTGGCAGTTTCTACATCTTGTGCTGTAGAGGAAAAGGAAGTTTTATGGTGAAAAACGCTAATTTTATGCAATTTTTAAACACTTTATATGAATCTAACTCCAGGGGCTTCAACCAAGTTCCTCAACCTCGACAGTGGTGGGAGAGCAGGACTTTTGCCTGTGGCAGGCAGAATTATCAGCAGTGTTTGCAGAGCCTTAATATTTAAAGGGTGTTTTTCATGTATAAACCCAACCGTGTTCACTGGGGGCTTTAGCAATGACACCCATGAAATGGCAAAACAATTCTCCCACTTAGAATGAAATTGTGTGGTGTTAATTATTGCAGTTTAAATATTGGGGGCCCAAGTGTTTTCCTGAATAAACACACCCGGTTCAGAGCACGGTGGTGAGAGTGTCTTTAACAATCTTCAGACAAATCACAGGGCAGCTTTTAGGGTAGAGACAGGCACAGGCTGGTCCTGCAGGCCAAGAGACACAAATATTCCTTATGGGAAAGGAATTCCTGGTACTGGAGCAGAGAGGCCTTTGGACAACCCCTTGGGCTGAGGGCTGCAGGGGGACCTGCCCTTCTCCCATAAAGCTGTGAGAGAACCACAGAATCCCAGAATGGTTTGGGTTGGGAGGGACCTTAAACCTCATCTCATTCCCCACATTCCATGGCAGGGACACCTTCCACTATCCCAGGCTGCTCCAAGCCCTGTCCAGCCTGGCTTTGGAGCCACATTCCCTGACATCTTTGGAGCCAGAGCTTCTTAGAGCTCATTTCACTTTTCAAACAGCTGGGGCATTTTTCCCAATTCTCCACCGTTTGTTTTCTTTCCTTTCTCTCCCTTTAACTTATGCTTGATTTCCTTTTCCATCCACTTTTATGCAAAAATAAAGACAGGAAAACAGGAGCACCTTCCACTATCCCTGGTTGCCCTGTCCAACCTGCAGGGGCGTTTTAAGGTCCAAATAACTTTGATTTAAAGGGTGTAAAACTCACTGGCTTCAATCCCTTGAGAATTCCAGGAATTCCAGGAGCAGCCACAGCTTCTCTGGGCACCCTGTGCCAGGGCCTGCCCACCCTCATGGGGAAGAATTTTTTCCTAATCTCCGACCTAAATTTCCCCTCTGCCAGCTTAAAGCCATTCCCCTGTCCTGTCACCACACGCTCAGGTTGGAGCTGATGATCTCAGAGGTCTTTTCCAGCCTGATGGATTCTGTCATTCCCTGTGGCTCTCTGATTCACTTCAGAGCTGCAGAGACATTTGCAGGATCTCCCAGGCCTTGGCAGGGTTTTGGTTTTCTCCCACGAGGGTAAAATGTCTGAATGAAGGTTTAATGAACTGAGCAGCTCAGCTGAATGGCAGCCCAGGGTTTGGAATTCAGCGCTGGAAAGGGCTGGTGCCTGTGCTCTGACTCAGAGGAACACTTCAGTGCAGACCCAGCTCCCAGCAAAGAGGTGTTTAACAGCAAGAAAGAATGGCTGAAAATACACAGCCACTCACATTCTGGAGTGGTTTGAAGCAGGAACAGTCACAGTGCAGGAGTTCAGGTGCTGAAACAACCCAGGGTCACGGCGTTGTATCAACAGTTGAGTAAGATAGCTTTGTTTAGTGCCAGTATTTTCAATGAGTCACTTGGTCTTTCCCTCCAGCTTTGATCATGGAATCACTGAATGGTTTGGGTTGGAAAAGACCTTGAAGGTCATTTATTTCCACTACATTCCATAGGCAAGGACACCTTCTTCTATCCCAGATTGCTCCAACCTGGCCTGGGACACTTCCAGGGATGGGGCATTCTCTGGGCACCCTGTGCTGATCTTTCACTACAAAACACATTAGGGATGTTTTAAGGTCCAAATAACTTCAATTTAAAGGGTGTAAAACTCATTGACTTCAATTTAAAGGGTGTAAAACTCACTAACCTCATTTTAAAGTGTGTAAAACTCACTAATTTCAATTTAAAGGGTGTAAAAACTCACTAAGCAACAAGGGACTTCAGCGTGCATTTTGTTTAGGTGTTACATAAATTCACTCAAAGGATATAACAGGACAAGAGAAAAAAATGTTAAGCTGATTTTTTGTTTAAAAATTAAATGAAACTGAAAAGAAAACTACAGCAACTGTGCAGAATAAAACACAACCTGACCTGACTCATTCTACCAGTCCTCTTCTATTAAATCCCATGAAGATTAGACAAAGTGACTTCCTTCTTGTAAAAGATAGCGAAATTAGAAAATAACTTTACTGATTATCTGCCCCATGAGGTACAAGCTATGTACAATTCCAAATTATTGCTTGGGTTTTTTTTAATTTCCAGTCAGAGGTTTTTTTTTCCTGAAGGAAGGATGTGATTTATGGAAGCAGACTCATTAGGATGTGATTGTCAAGGGTGCACTCGAGCAGCAGCACTGCCAGCTGAAGGCTGAGCCTTTCAAAAGCGAAGTAAAGCTGGTTTAAACACTGCAGGGGAAAACAAAACCTGCTGGTCTTGAGTCAGAACCAGGAGTCTGCAGCAGGTAAAAGGGCAAGGCCTGTCCCATGCTCCATCCCATCCCACCAGGAGATCCCCTGACCTGACAGGAGATGTCTCAGCTCTTCTGGACATGCTGTATCAAAAGAGATCACATTAAAATCTCACCCCTCCAACCTCCTGGGGTGCAATAGGCACAGGATGATTATTCAGCAATGTGAAGGGGAGAATCACTCCTCTGGGTTGTTTGGAATCCATCACCTGATACAGGTTAACACCTGTCCAGAGTGTTAGGAACCACCTGTAAATGTATCAATCTCTGAGGCTTAAAATAATCAGCCAGATTGCTATTCAGAGGTGTTTTGTAAAGCAAAAGGTTTAATAAATGAAAAATACCAAAATAACAAACGTTTCAGAAAACAAAAGCAAAGCTGTGCACAGGTGTCCGAGCAGACCTCTGACACCCAGCTAGAAACACTCCAAAAATCCCCTCCTTCCTTTGTGCTCCTTCCTAAATGCTGAATGTTTGAGGAGGGACAGTTTTGCTCGCTGCCAACAGGGAGAGGTGCAGGCTTTGAAGGACAGTGACAAGGTCCAACAGGCCCTTCTCTCTTGGCCCTGAGCCAGTTACAATGAGCAGGGCACGGAACTTTCCAGTTAAACTTCCCAAAATGTCTAAAGGTAAAGTGAAACTCTCTCCTCATGCAGAGATGCCCACTCGGGGCTGGGGGATGCTTTACTGCAATCACCTTTCAGTCAGGGTGAGCCGTCACTGCCTGGTTTTCCTCCCCCTGTCCCCCAAAACAAAAATGACTCACGGGCCTCACTCGAGGTGACATCGCTGATTTTGGTCCATTTTGAAAGTTTTCCCTCCTGCTGCTACCCGAGCTGTGCACCAAAACAAGGGGAAATGCATAAATCCAGGGGTCTGTAAGCAAACCACCCAGACAGGAAGCTCGGGGATGAAAGAGAAAGCAACAAAACTCAGAGTGAAAAGCAGCCCAGTGACAGAGTGCCCCGTGTAACTGGGACATAACTCAGCTCATCTGGTTTCTTCGTACATCTCAGAGGGTTCCTAGAAACTGCCTATTTTTACCCTTCTTCCCAAATCCTGTCCAGTGAGCGAGATGAGTGTGTTGGACAGCAGTCACCACAACACACAATCCAGGAAAGAAAAATCCACTCCCATCCATTAGCAGGAATCCCAGCTTGTAACAGGAAGGAAGGTTTTCCCTGATGATTTTTGCAAGTTTATAGGCTGCAGTTGACTGCAGGACAAGTTTACATTCCAAGATCCTAAAATAGCCTGAGCTTACTCAGACGAAATATCCTGAATTATCCCTGTCTAATGGGGACCTGTATTACCAAATATGTAAACTCTTATCATTCCTGATTTTTTTTTCCTTTTTTCCCCAGAAAGATCAGTGTCCTAAGGGGAAAAAGAAATTTGTTTCTCCACTCTCCCCTAGCAATTGCCCACCAGAGAATGAAAAGGAACAGTTTATGTTGAAAACAAAAGGGAATATCACAGAAAAGAAACTGAATTTAAAACTTTTGTTTGTTTTTCCCAAAGCTTGCAGGGTTCACCCCACGAGGAAAACAAATGTCCCAGAAAGTGCAAGCCACGAATTTTCCCACCAAGACATGATTTTTTCTCGCTTTTTCTGGAAAGTACCAGTTTCACCAGAGCTTATATCAACAGGGCTTGCTGAGAGCATGGCCAGAATTTCTAACAAAAACCACAGAAAAACCAAGGCATTAACACAAAATATCCAGGAGATCAGGCTCTTCCCAGAGCCAGGAGGGGCTGCAAAGCCTTACACCAAATTCCTGATAATTAACACAGGGATGTGACTGTGGGTAAGAACATCCTGGTGGGGTGTCCCTCTCCTTGACTGCAGGGTTGCTGCTTCCTTGCCAATAACAGAATTTTAGAAGTCCCAAAAATGCTAAGGAAGAACCTCAGAGCTAAAAACTGAATCTGGGGATGGTCCAGTAAAACTCCTCTGTTGGTGGTCCAAAAATCCCTGATTTCACCCAAGGGAACTGGAATGCCTTAATTCTGTATCAGAGGTCTAAATAATTAGTGTCAGTTATTTATTTGGGGGGGTTTGAGACAAAAGCTCTGGAGAGAGTCCCTGGACAGCTGCAGGGACAGGTGATTAATCCCAAACACAGGAGGAATTTTCATAGAATCACAGAATATCCTGAGCCACCAGGATCATCCAGCCCAGCCCCTGTCCCTGCCCAGACCCCCCAGCAATCCCCCCCTGGCCATCCCTGGCAGGGCTGTCCAAAGGCTCCTGGAGCTCTGGCAGCCTCAGGGCCGTGCCCATTCCCTGGGGAGCCTGGGCAGTGCCCAGCACCCTCTGGGGGAAGAACCTTTCCCTGATATCAACCTAAAGCTCCCCAAACTCAGAATTCACAGTCCATCGTTGTCGGAGCCTTCTGGAAATGCCCGTCCCTCCCCAGGGGAGGCCGTGCCCTCCTTCCATGCGGTTCCAATCACACCCTCAGAGCAGCACCTGGAACAGCACCGGGCAGCCAAGAGTGCTCACCCTCCCTCACACGCTGATTTTCCAGCTCTGCCTCACTCGCTTTTGCCATCAGGCTCTTATTCCTCCCTTAAAAACAAAGGAATCCCTGGAAAACACTCACTAGGCCTTTTGTTTGGTGTTTTCTCTCACCGCAGAGAAAAGCAGGAAGTGCAAGGTGTTGGCCAGCGCTTCCTCTTTCCATTTCCTCCAGTCCTTTTCTCTCCTACGTTGATTTTCTGTGTTCCAGATGCACTCCGTGACCTTCCCTGCCTTGGGGAGGGTCACGTCACTGGGAGGTGTCCTGAGAGCACAGCCAGACACAAAATCTCTAATGGAGGAGCACTGGCACATCACTGCCCGCTTCCTCTTCTCACAAGAAACTCCTGTGGGAGTTGGAGAAAGAAGAAAACTGTTTTGCAAGTTGAAGAGGATGATCTGTCATCTTGCCAGAGCTCAGAGTGGATTCTGCCTGGGGTTTTCCAAGGGGTCTGAAGGAGTGAATGTGCAGCTTGCTTAGAAACACACTGAGATTTGGACAGCAGATACCTGAGCTGACAACATTCCTGATCCCGATTTGATCATTCCTGACTTGTCTCAGGTGTGGTGCTGGCACGGGACGGTCACACTGTGGGATGCTGGTGGGTTGGGTGTGACAAATCCCACACCAGAATGAGACTGGCCCCATCCAGGGGTGCTGCTGGGCCCAGGGGTGCTGCTCCAGGGCAGACAGAGGCTGGCCTGGCTCACCTGCAGGCAGGTGTTCTCCTGGCCCGTGGGGAGGGTCACTTGTCCCTCACACCCCTGGTCACCCTCCCAGGTGTCCTGCCTGTTCCTGTCCCAGTCCCTGCACGGACAGCACAGGACAACAGAGGGACAGTAAAGCTGGCCTCAGGGTCCTTTGCAAGCTCGAGGACAACGACTCTGAGACGTTTTCATTTCAAGCCCTGCTGGAGGTGTGTCCCTGCTCTCAGCACCCTCCAAAAGCACTGGCACAAAATGAGCTGTGATCCAAGGAAATATCTGCCCATATCCCGTCTGAGGTTTGCTTCCTGACCCACCATAAAACACACCTGAAACACACCTGGCATTGCTCCAGCTCCCCATCATAAACGGATGCTCAAAATTAATGTTTAATTAAGGGGATTAATGTTATCAGAGAAACTGCAAACAACGAGAGGTGCATTTGTAGAAAGCCCAGAAGGCTTTCACAGATGAGTTTTCACTATTGCACAGGGATGAGCCACCCCTATGGGATCCAGCCCTGGAAAAAAGGGATCCAGGGCAGTTCCCCCAGTGCTCCTGAGCAGCATCCAAATGCCATGGAAGCACAATCAATTCAAAGCTTAGACTCAACACTTTGGAGGCATTTCAACTGTACATCACATATTGGATGATGTACTTCAATCAGGGATGTCTTCCAAAGAAGAAATTTAATTCTGCTACTCTCTTCAGTTGTCTGAAAGCAAAATTTCAGTGCATTCCTCTGTTCAAAATGTTGCTGCTTAATCATGATTTGTGATTTTCAAAATATTTCAGTTTACTTGAAATGATTTAATCTTGACATGTGGGGTATTAGAGTTTAGGACTCATATTGAGATAGAAGGAATGGTCAAAAAAATGTAAGCTTATGGTGGAAAATAATTGTCTGT
The DNA here is from genome assembly GCA_008694505.1 of Cyanoderma ruficeps. Lineage (NCBI taxonomy): Eukaryota > Metazoa > Chordata > Aves > Passeriformes > Timaliidae > Cyanoderma > Cyanoderma ruficeps. Next base: position 8,420,003 of record VZDJ01000051.1, read on the forward strand.
CTCATTTAATAGAAAGTCAAATCCTTTTCTAATTATTGTCTAGAAAATATTAAGAAAAATTAATCATAGATCATAAGCAATCATAGACTCTCGTCAACTTCCCTTGGAAGTGCTGGATGCTGGATTTCACCTTGGAAATGACATTTAGGCATTTTTTCGTGTGCATTGTTCTCATTACTTTCATTTTTAGGATGAAAATGGACAATTCTTCTCCTGTCACTGCCCCAGATATGAAGCACAGTTGCCCAGGAGAGCCATTCTGAGTCCCTCAGCCTCCCCAAGCTGTGCCCTGGGATGGAGCTGCCACATTCCCTGTGGAGCCATCCCAGCCCAGGCCATTCCCTGTGAGGCCATCCCAGCCCATGCTCAGCTGAGCACAAACCCAGCACGTTTTGTGTGGGGCCAGGCACTCATGAAGTCACACAGATGGATTTTCAACACTGCCAGGCCTGGGCAGCCCATGGCAGTGGTGAGTCAGGGAAAACCCTTCCTTTTCTCTTCCTTCTTTCCCTGCAAATTCTCTTTCCCAGAGAATTTCTTTGGGACCTCTGGCTCTTCTCCTGCTGTTGTGGCTCAAGGAAAGAGCTTTTAGCCCTCTGCCCTTTTCCCAGCCAGCAGGAGCAGAGTGACAAATAGAGGTGCAAGGTTAAGAGGCAAGTCTTTATCTAACCAAAGAGATCCTGCAGATTTCCAAATAAATCAACAATAAAACCCAGGCTCTGATTCATCCAGCAACTCATTTTGGTGAGGAATGGGAGGAAATCACTCGAGGCAGAGCAAAGAGCAGTGATTTTATGGATGTTTTGTCAAGCACTGAGGCAGTCAGGACCCACCAGAGCTCAACTGCAAGGCTTTGGTGGCAACTCAAACTCAAACTCTCTCCTGCTCAGCGTGCAGGAGAGACCACTGTGAATCTGCCCAGAATCTCAGATCATCTCAGTGATGGAAAGAGGCCCATGCACAAGTCTTGTGCAAGTGGAAGATGTGGTTGATCACAGGCACTGCAAAACCCTGTGGGTTTTGATGCTGCATTTGATGGCAGCAGATACTCTCCTGCTAAAAGCAAAAGTGACCTAAGAATGAGTCTGGTAGGCAGGAGCCAGCAAGTGCTGTTCGGTCTGATAATTGGCTGATGGAAGGTGCTCGCTTTGTCCTTTTCTCGTTCATTAAACGTGTAGGCTTTGTCCTGGGACAGCACAGGCAGTGATCCCATCTTTGCCGCTTTCTCCTGAAACTGCGCAAGGAGCTCAATTAAGGAGGGGAGGGAGGAGACTGAGAAGCACCGGGGCGAAAACCGCAAGCCCAGGAGCTGCGCCGATGTGCCTGCTGTTTTCCACGCTCCCCTTTCACGCCTAGCCTCTTGCCGGGGATCAAACAAAACAAGTTACATAAACCTGCTGAGGGCACAGTGACGTCCTGGCGGGGCCGGTCCCGCTCATCCCCATCTCACATGTGTTCAGACATGCCCGTGAGGTACAGCATCCAGCTCCTGCTGCTTCCACCGCTGCCACAGCGCCCCGAAACAGCCCCTCCCTTGCTTAAAGAGCTTTAAATATTAAATAGACGCGAATTTCTCTTTAATCAAAGGCACAATAGCCATTGGTCACTGGTTTACGTTGTTATTTTCATTCACGTCAGCGCGAGACCTCAAGGTCCTACTTTATTTCCCATCTTAATTTCTTTCTTTCGTGCCTAACTGTGCTCTGTGCACGTTAAGGAGCCCTGCACATGCTTTCTGATGCTCTTGGTGCTCTTGTGATGCACACAGATGTGGGGTTCTTTCATCAGGAGGATGACGTGATCAGACCCTACCAGACATTGCAGAATCAGTGGGATCATGCTAGGGAGATGAACGACTCCAGGACTTGGGCCAAGCCAGTAAACAATTAGCCTGCTCTTGGCAGGAAGGGAAGACTTGTTTTTGGGAGAAAAACTTTTAGGAAAAAAAAGCTGAACAGAGTTAAATGAATCACTCTTCACAGGCCTTGGCTGCAGATTCATCCCAAGCAGCACTTGGGATGTTCTCCTACTGCAGCCACAAAAAAGGAGAGGGAGAAAACAAAAGGATATTTCAGCTCTGAAGACTTAGTTTTTCTGCTTTTTCTGACCCCAGTGGCCTTGCTGAGCTTCCAAAAACTGGTCAGCCTTTTCCACACTTCCTTTGCTGTTGACTTGTGGGCAACCACAGACCTGGAAGCGCTGTGGGAAGGATTGGGCTTCCCCTGCCCCAGAAAACGTCCCTCTCCTACAGCTCCTCTGGGCTGCCAGTGATAACCCATTCCCACACACTTCCTGGGATTCCTGCCTCTCGTTCCTGGGCTGCTGCCAGCCCTCTGCAGCACGTGGCTCCCATGGCAGGAAGTCCAGTGGCCATCACAGAGCCAGGAGAAGCCTCCTGCCCTCCTGCACCTGCCCATCCTCAGGGAAGGCTGAGTGTGCTCCACATCTGCTCAGGATCCATGAGGTGAGCATCTCCCTGAGCCAGAAGAGGCCAAAAGGAGGGTGAGGCCCCCCGTGCCTTGCCAGCAGCTCTGCCCCACACACCCCCCCCAAGCCTCAGCTGGGCCCTGGCAGCATCCTGGGCATGTTCCCTGCCAGGGAAGGTCTGCCAGGCAGCTGTGCAGGCAGGGCTCCACAAACTGCTGGCCCTGCTGACTCACAGCCGTTGCTTTAGTCTTCCTTCTGCTTTTTTCCACCTCTGCTCATGGTCACCGTCTCACAAGTAGGAAAATAAAATGACGTACGTAGAAATCCACAGCGCTGCCTACTCTGCTGGCCAGAGTTGCCTCATCCCAATCCCTGTCCCCTCTCAGGGGCACGTGGCCATCCCCCCCCCCTTGCAGGGAGCAATTGTTATCTCCAAAGGCATCCAAACATTTCCCCAGAAAAGTCTCGGAAAAAAAGCCACTTGTGTCTTATGTAAACTTTTATGCAGTGATAACTGGACCCATCCCAAACCACAGTTATGTGCTGGAAGAGTGTCCTGCCAGTCACTCTCCCAGTTAAGCAAAGCTGGAGGAAGTTAGCTCAGGAAATAGCAGGAATTTGGCTGCATAATCAAGGATTGTTTCACTTTGCACAATATCTGAGACATGAGAAACTTGACACTACAAGGGTGCTATTTAAATGATTATTAATAACATTATCAGCTTTCATTAATCAGAGTCCTTGCCTGAAAGAGTTACATGTGCATACAAATATGTATTTTGGCTGCAGCAGATTTTGGGGATCTGCAGCCCGCCCTCCTGCTCAGAGCAAGACTGGCACTGGCACAAGATCAGTTTGGTCACGGCTCTCTCTGGCCAAGATTTGGCATCTCTCCAGGGAAGGCTTTCAGACACTTCTCTGAGGACCTGTTCCTGAGCTCTGTCACCCTCTGAGTGAAAAAACTCATCCCAGCTTCCATCATCACACTCCTGAAGGGCAGTGGTGGCAGCCTGGGTGCATTATCTGGCACTGCCAGGACTTTTTGGCTCCCTTTTGCCAAAAAAAACCCCAAAAAACAGCCCAGCTTCCTCAGCATCTGCCAGGGTGTGCTGGGAAGGACCCTGAGCACCTCTGTAGGAAGTGGAGAGGCACGTGCTGATCTCTGCTCCCTGGGATGGGACATGTGGGAATGGCCCAAAGCTGCACCAGGCCAGGTTTGGACTCCATCTGGGAATCACTTTCACAGAGAGTGTGGTCAAAGGCTGGACCAGAATTCCTGGAGACGAATGGCCTGGCCATGTTTAGGAGGCTTTTGGACAATGCCCTTCAGAATTTGCTTTAAAATTTGGTCAGCCCTGAAGGGGTCTGGCAGTTGGACAAGATGATCCTTGTGGGTCTTATCCAGCTGAGATTATTCTATTCTATTCTATTCTATTCTATTCTATTCTATTCTATTCTATTCTATTCTATTCTATTCTATTC
>VZDJ01000051.1:8424064-8455788 GCA_008694505.1 Cyanoderma ruficeps
CTCATCCAGAAATGGACATCACATTCCCAACACAGTCTCACTCTCACCAAATGGACAGTCTAACCTTGCCCCTCAGTTTTCTGGTCTCCCTTCTCCTGATTTTTTACACAATAAGAAAACACTTGGTTTTGTCATCAATTCGATGCAATGAGGCCTGACCCAAATCTTTACCAAAAGCTGTAGAACTCCTTCCACTGATTTCTTTGGACTGGGAACAAGCAGTCCCGATTTTACCAGCACGGCCACAAACCCAACAGCAGTGCCAGCTGCACACAGAGTTGGAATTCCTCCTCCCTGGATTTCACTGTTTCCCCTCCCTGGGCCAAAGAACGGTGCCACCCCGCCACGATTCTGGTGTCTCTCGCTGCATTCCTTTCCAGCACACAAGTACTTGGAGGAAGGAAAAAAAAAAAAGTTTATTTTCAATCCCTTTTTTTCCCTCTGGCAGCCCCAGGTTTCCCTGGAGCTATCCCGCCCACGCCATTCCTCGGTGCCTCACTCGTCAAGGAGCTGCAGAGTAGTTTCTCTGCGTGGGGGTGGCCTTCTCAGCCACCCCCAGATGCAGTGGAGGAGAGGAAACACTTTGCAGAGGGTGTGTTGAGGCAAGCAATGGGATTTTCAGCTCATGCGGTCACATGCGTGGGATTCCAGGATTTTACTTCTTTCTTTTTTTTTTTTTTCCCCATCTGCATCTTTATGTAAATCACATCCAGAGATAGAAGCAGGTATTTTTCACTGGAAATGTGAATAATAATGCAAGAACATCAAGCTTTGTCCTATTTCTGGAACTTTCCTCTCATCCTTGGGAATTTTTCCATCATGGCTGAGGAGCTTCCTGAATTAAACAGGGCTGCTCTGCTCGACCAGCAAAGTGAGAAGAGTGAATCTTGTCTTCCAACTGAGACAAATTTGAAATAGAGGTTTTTCTTAAATGCTTTACAACTTAATCCTCTGATCTGTATTAATCATGGACCACATTCTCACCAGGGGCAACACGGTGTCCTTGCAGGCTGTGCTCATCAGCATTGCCCCCAGAAACATTCCCCTCAGGAAATGTGCAGTGGGTGACTGTCACAAAGTGTCCTTCCTGAGACGTGTTCAAAGTGACCACAGGAAGGTTTGTGATGCACGAAAGCTTCTGATTCGTGGTTGCCCACTTCTCACATGGTGCAGGACAGCGGGGGAAGGAGAGCTGGTGGAACTCGTGGGGAGATGTGATGCTGCCATGAAACAGCACAGCAAAGCCTCAAATGGTCTCCAGGCTGGAGTGACCAGATGGGACGTGCTGCAACACAAGGCTGCTCCTGGTGATCTTGAAAATCCTGGGCTTCCTTAGGAGCTGCCAGCTGGGAAAGAAGGGAGACAACCTCCACAGGAGCAGAGAACAGTTGGTTCCCTTAGTCACAGAGTCACAGAATGGCTTGGATTGGAAAGGACCTCAAAGATCATCAGGTTCCACTGTCCCAGGCTGCTCCAACCCCAATGTCCATCTTGGCCTTGGGCACTGCCAGGGATCCAGGGGCAGCCACAGCTGCTCTGGGCACCCTGTGCCAGGGCCCCACTGCCCTCACAGGGAACAATTCCTGCCCACTATCCCATCCAGCCCTGCCCTCTGGCAGTGGGAAGCCATTCCCCGTGTCCTGGCACTCCAGGCCCTTGTCAATCTTCTCTCTCCATCTTTCCTGTCGTCCCCTTCAGGCCCTGCAAGGCCACTCTGAGCTCACCCCAAAGCTTCTCCTCTCCAGGTGAACACTCCCAGCTCTCCCAGCCTTTCCTCCCAGCAGAGCTGCTCCATCCCTCTGATCCCCCTGGAGCCTCCTCTGGATCTCTGCAGCAGCTCCAGGTCCTTGCTGTGCTGGCCCAGGGCTGGGGCAGCTCTGCAGGTGGGGTCTGACCTGCTGGGGCACTGGGGCAGCAGCGACCAAACAACAGCAGCAGGTCCCAGCAGACACAGGGACAGCTTTGTGTGGTTCTGAGGGCAGAGCTGGGCTCGGGAGCTTGTGTGTCACTTTTTATCTTCTTTTTACCAGAGTCAGGATTAAATGCATAAGATGGTATTTCATGTTCGGACTCAGATGTTTGTTAATTCTTTTCTATGTTACAGTCTCACAAACTCTGAATTCTACAGCACTTCTGGCTAACAAACTTAAAATGGCTCCATTTCTATCTCTCTACAAGGCCTTTTATGGAAAAATTGTCCAATTATGAAATGACACCTAAATTATTTTTATTTTAACCCAATAACCAACCACCTGTGGCCCACAATGTGGATTTTTCTATCCAATTACAAAACACCACCCAGACCCATGAAGAAGAAGGTGAAAAAGAAGGACTGACCTCTGCCCTAAAACCTCCATCTTGCTGTATATTCTAAACCCTTAAACTCCAAGTTTTCCACCCTGTGATATCACACACTTCTATTCCAACTCCACACCCACAATCCCAGGGCTGTCACTCAATTTTGGAAGCCTTTTCCATGGTCTCAGGTCCAATGCAGTGTTTGGCTGGGGGTCAGTGCCTGTCAGCACAGAAAGTCTGGAATTCTCAGTGCCCAGGGGTCCAACATTTGTGGCCAGCTCCTCTGGCTGCAGCCCCTGCTGGAGGAGCCTCATGCCCTTGTAGCTTGTCAACGAGAGCTCAGCGTGGGACAGGGAATTATCCAAAGGTAAAAAAATCCATGGACCCAGCTGGGTGACATCCAACCAGTGTCAGGCCTAAGCCAAATTCTGGTATTCCTGCATTTAGTCACTCCCAGGCTCCTCCAGCTGAGAAGTGATGAGGGTCAGGGCTTTGCGTGTTCACTGGGGTCCAGTCCAGCTCCTTCTGGTAACCTCAAACAATATTTGGGACAAGCCAGTAATAGGAACTCTGACAAATACCGACTAAGATCCTTGGAGCAACATCACAGCAACGTGGACATGACTGTGCCATGGGGTTCATCTCACAAACACTCTGCTGATTGCACCATTCTATCGTGGAACAGCTCAAAATCCTGCTTCTATTTCTCAGCACATCCTTTTTCCAAATGAAGAATCTGCAAAGGAAAATATTGCAACAATTGTTTCTGACTGGTGAAATCAGGACACAGACAGCTCTGGACGTGTGCTGATCTATATTAGGTGAAAATACTGTTTGAATTACTAAAGAATTCCTCTTTTCTCACTGGAACTGTCTCATGGTGTGACAGCCACAGGTTTGATCTTGCCACTGCTAAACAGAGCTGATTCTTAAAATTTTCTTTCTCTGGGCCCTCTTCAGATATTTCACTTTGTTTTCTTTCAGTACAGAATGAAAAGCTGGAAATTATTCCCTGAATATAATTCCTTGATTTGTCTAATATTTAACTTCAGTCGAGTCATGATGGTTTTTTTTCTTACCAAAACAGAGAAAAGAGGGTTTGTTTTGAAATGAAGTCAAACTAAGTTAAAACAGGACAATCAAATATAATTGAAAAGAAAACTATTGATGTTTGCTCTTGACAGCATCATTCCTCCAACTTTTCACTTGATTCGAGCTAATTTTCTTCCGAGAGGGAAAATATTTTTATCAGAAAGTTTCTGTTTAGCCCTGATATGGCTCAGTGTGAAGTGCCAAGGGGTGGATGCACCTTGGGATTGAGGGTTTACATCTCACCCTCTTTGCACATTAATTTCTGCTGGTTCTCTTTTTCCCAGTCGTTATTTTTAACAGCAGAACTTTTGAGTTACGCAGTCTGGGATGATTTTAAAAGTATTTTTTGTACTAGATCTGCGATCCTGAAGAGCAGAGACTGATCTAGACAACACTGATAATACAGGTGAAAATATTACTAGTGTTTAAGAAATGTCTGCCAGTGAAGAAATTTATTTAATAATAACAACAGTAACAACAATTGCAATACCAGTAGTGGTATTAAGAGTAGTAATATAATCAGTAACAACTTCTGATTAAATCATCAAGTGCTTCACAAAGGTTGGGCTCAATGACCTTGGAAGTCCATTCCAACCTTAATGGTTATGTGAAATAAGAAGCCCAGAATCCCAGCCTGTATTTCCTATTGTAAATTCAAAGCCCAGAGAAGAAGAGCAGAGAAGAGCAACTGGCCAGTGCAGAATACACGATTTAAAGTCTTTTTTCAGGCACATTTTTGAGATGTTGATCATTTCTCTGCTCTTTTCCTCCTCTCAAAGACATTTTATGTAGTGGGTCTCAAAGAAGCCCTGTAATCATCTTTTAGCCACGCACTTCATGTGTCTGCGCCTTATGCTGCCGGCATTCTCCACACCTTGAGTAATCCTCACTGGATTTTCCTGGATTTCCTTCAGTTGGACATGCTGCTACAGAGGAACCTGAGACAATCACATTTCCAAACTGAAAGAGGGGGAATTTAGGTTCAATACGCAGAAGGAACTCTTCCCTGGCAGGGTGGGCAGGCCCTGGCACAGGGTGCCCAGAGCAGCTGTGGCTGCCCCTGGATCCCTGGCAGTGTCCAAGGCCAGGCTGGACACTGGGGCTTGGAGCACCCTGGGACAGTGGGAGGTGTCCCTGCCATGGCAGGGGTGGGATGGGATGAGATTTCATGTCCCTCACAACCCAAACCATTCTGGGATTCTGTGACAGCTCTCTGTTATTCATTACTGTCTCTTGCATGGGCTGTCAATAAAAATCCCTTGACACCCAGCCCTGCAAAGCCCTGACACACTCAGAGCTCCTCACCCACGTGTGAAAGCCACAGACAGTGACCCCCCAGATGAGCCCAGCCAAGCACACAGGGGAGCTGCACACCCCAAGAGCCAGCCCTGGCCTGGCTGGGGCCCCAGGGTCACCCCAGGGTGGGGGGCTGTGCTGGGGTCCCAGTGTGGCTGTCCCCTGACACCGGAGCCAGAGATGGCTCCTGGCACGTCACCGCGGGCCCTGCATGCCAGAGATTGTGCAAGGAGTGCTGGTGGTTTCCAGGAGCTGGAAGGGAGACTTCCCTGCCAGGCCAGCAGCCCCGCAATGACAACTATTCACCCAGCTGCTGTTCGCTGCCTGCTGGGCTGGCTGAGGGGCGGCGGGGATGGCTTGGCACACACAGGGGGGGTTCTGTAGGGTGGGGATGTGCCGTGAGAAGAGGCAGAGCAGAGGTGCTGCAGCCTCTTGGATCAAGCCCAGTTTGAGAAAGGCATGAGGGAAAATAAGAAAAGAATCCAGATCTAGATATAAGAGAAGCTTTCCTACCCAGTTCCCTAGTTTTTCTCTTCCAAGGTTCATAATTTCCATTAAACACAACATTTCTCTCCTTGCAGTGATACAAGACCCCACATGACCCCAAATGCCCTTTCATTACTCATTCCAAACACCAGCCCGAGATGATTCAGTGAGGGACATTTTCCCCATGAATTCCCAATGAGGTAGCACCCTCCAAATCCAGAGGGCTCAGTGGTGAGACATCCTACTTGGAATTTGGAAGAATATTCATCAATGTAAAAATGCATTACTGGAATGACCCAGAGAACAAGAGGGGAGAGGAAGTTGAGAAGACGAGGGAAATTGTGTCTCAACAAATCGATAGAAAAACAAAAGAGAGGAGTCTCTAAATTAGGCAGGGAGGCAGGAACAGCTTCATGATTTGAGCTGCTTCTTTTCCCCCCATCAGGTGGGGAAGGCAGCTCTGCTGAAGGCTCAGTGGAACAGGATAAAGGAAGCACAGGGGCATCCTTCATCCACCGTCTGCTCCAAATGAACACACACAGATGATTCATTTGTCTTTATTTATCAAGACTGTTTCGCTGAAAGCTGGAGAAGTCACTGTGATGATGCCCCTGTGGTTTTATACGGCTTCATTTTCTCCACACCATTGCTTATTCAAGGAACTGAGATTATTTAGGATGTTTCCCCCACTTGCTATTCTTCACTCCTTCAGATAATAGGCAAAATTTCTGGGAATGGCACAGCAGCCTGCATGGCATTTCTGCAATTGGAAGAGTTTTATTACACAACACAGACAGGTGTTAAAGCTTTCCACAATAACTCATCTTTCCAACAGGAGAGGAGAGTTTAATCAATATTAATTACAAAGAAACAGGCATTAGTCCTTCAGCTACAGCTGATATCATCTTGTACCTGACAAAGAGATAAGAGCACAGGACAAAATTATTCTGCAGATTTAGAAATCATTTTTCCTCTTGCTTGTTCCACCTATGACAGCAGAAGGGAGGGGGACAGGGTGTGATTTGTGTCCCTTCTCTCATCGCTGTGTGAGTCGTACACCACAGAGCCTTTCCCAGTACTCCAAATTGATCCCCTAACCTGCATTGCTCATATTCCCCCAGGTGCTTCTGAATGTCCTGGTCCTCAATTCTTCACCTTGGTAGTAGAGAGACTTAAAGACAGAAAAGGATGAGGAGAAGAGGCTAAAACCCCTCTGCATTTTGTTTCATTTACCATGGCAGCATTCCAGCACTTCCCTTCAAACTTCCCTGTCCCGCTCCCATGGGTGGAGCTGAGTGTGACAGGGAATGGATTGTCACTGGGAAGTCACTGTGTGCCTGGAGGAGCAGGACAGTGGCTTTGGGGCTGGAGTGGCTCTGTGAGGCCACATCACTGCCATAAAATGGCCAGAATTGGAAGTGCTGGTGTGGGAGCTACGGGACAGTCATGTGTGGCAAGGAGAAATTAGATAAGGAACATCAGGTATTTCTGTCCTGTTATTGCCCCAGGATATCCCCAGGATATTTGGTCTGACAGAGTTATCACCTCCCCCAGCCTACATTCTCACCTTCCTTCTGTTTTCAGATTACCAAGACCAGATTTCTACTGATCAGTGTAAAACCAGAAGTGATTTGCCTTAAATAACTGAGTGGGGGAGAGAACATGGGAACAGCCTTTCTCCACAAGAGACCTCCAGCTATCCATGACATTCCTGCATTCTCTACTCTAAAAGATTCAAAGATATGGCTATTCTTCCCATTGTCAATGGCAGTGTGTTAATTTATAGGGTTCAAATCCCACCAGATCAGCTGATAGAACATTCTGGGGGCAGAACGTTTTGCCAAGCATTATGTCCTGACAGCCGTGTGTCAGTAACAATTAGTTTAGATGGCAGTACAAAAACAAGCTGATGTTTAACCTGGGAAATGACAAGCACTTGCAGATACAATCTGCAGGTGTAATTAGGTGTAGGATTAGGTATAATTTTGTGATAAAGCACAGGCTGTGCCATTAAGCTGAGCATCTGTTTCTCAGCGTTTTCCTCATGTAACACCTCTCACATCACCAACTGCCCTCCTATTGCGCCATACCAGAGAGGCTGCAAGTGGGAAAAAAATATGAAGCTTTTAGAGAATTCCGCTTTTCAATTAATTCTTTGGTCCCAGTTAAAAAAAAANTAAAAAAAAAAAAAAAAAAAAAAAAAAAGGAAAGACAAAAAAAAGTTTTCCTGCTTCTTTTCTCTATAGGTTAACCTATAATTTCTCCTGCCTATTACAGCCCGGAGTTCAGCTGTCATGAGCTTTAATTAGCAGCAATCAGCCTTATCCGGGAGTCAAAACTCATTTGGATGGAGACAGAGTCACATTCTGTGTTAGGAGATCCTTCCACGAGCCGCTGCTGTACTCTAGCAACGCTCCATTATTTCACCCACCGGAAATCTCAGCTTCGATGATCGGTGCAAAACATTTCTGCTCTTCCCCAGAGGTCCCTGACTCACAGGCTTTGCCCAAACAGCAGGGCTGGGATGTGAGGGCTGTTACATCACTTTTCCAAGCTCATGGACACGCTGGAGAAGGATGAGGTCTGTTGTTTCCTCATTTGCACGTCCACACTGGCACAGCCCCGAGGGCTCGGGATGTGGCGATCGCTGCTCCCACTCCTGTCGTGTCCTGCACTGTGGTCACGGGCTGAGGGAAGGCTCACCCACAGAGCCAGTGCGTAATGCACAGGGCTGGCTCCTCGTCCCACACCTGAGATCGTGCCAGGAGATCCCACGGGAGGAGAGGAGGGAGCTGGAAAGTTTCAGGAATTGACTAATTAACTTCCTCGGCATGTGAGAAAGGCCCAATTAAGAAGCAGCAAACTCCTGACCTCAGAAGGGAGCCAGGAAGAGGAACCTGCACAGACTCCTACCCAGATCCTGCATCCCAGGCTGGGCTGTCCCAACAAGTCTCCTTCCTCCCCCACTGAGGACGTCACGGCCCCCATGGACCTGACAGAGCAGTAACGCCTGGCAGGATTGCCTCACAGCCACACCCACAGCTCCTCTCAGCGCCATCCCGTGCAGCTCCAGAGCTGCCACTCCATCCTAATTCCACTTGACTTTTACCAAAACCACGGTGCCATCGGAGCAGGCTCCATCCAGGTGCACTCAGGCTGCTGCAAGCCCCTTCCTGGGATGTGCCAGCCTCATTTCCCCACCTCAGCCCCTCTCAGTGTAAAGCCAGTTACAACCCCCCAGCAGGTCCTTCTGCACAGGCTCACCGTGACTTCTGGCCATCATTCCTTCCCCGAATCTGCTCTTCCCGTGCTGCTCTCTCATCCTGCTGCCACATCTGCCCACAAAGCCAGATGTGCTCCTAGTTCAAGCCTGTCTCCTGCCCACCCTGACCAGGGATGGGGACTTCACTGAGCAGCTCATGGCAGCAGCTGAGCCATGCAGCCCCTCCGCACAGTGACCTGGGGGGCAGGCACTTCCCTGGAGAGGTCCCATCTTATTGCTACTCGTTTTTGTGATCTGCACTGATGCCTGGTGCAGGTATTTTCTCCCTGGGGAGTATCTGGGGGGGTGAACCCTCTGCAAGTGCAGCTCTCTGTTGTCCCAGGTCAGTAGGTAGGCAGGGTAAGATGAAGGCACATAGTTATATGTTCACTTGGTTAACTCTTCCAACCAATCCCAGTTCTTCAAACATTTCCAATCATGAGCTCCAAATCAAAATCAAAATCAAATTACGAATTCCAAAGCAATTCCCTTGGAAGACATGAATGCAAACACATTTTGTCATGTTAGGAGACACATTTTGTCTTGGAAGGAGACTTTCTGCCTCTCAAATGTCACCTCAGATAACCAGGAGGAGCTTCCCAGCTTTCCTCCTGTCCAAATGGTGCATCTCAGGAATGCGCTGTTTTTTCCTTTGGGGAAGTTACACTTTTCTTCAACTTTTTTTTGGGCGTCAGCTCAGGAAAAGTAAGCCTGATCTGCCCGAGAAAAGCAGATGTCAGGAATTGTTCCTATAATAGATGCATTTCATAGAATCATAGATTTTGGGGGGTTGGAAGGGGCCTTAAAGATAATCCGGCTCCATTCCCCTGCCATGGGCAGGGACACCTTCCACTGTCCGAGGTTTGCTCAGAGTCCCATCCAACCTGGCCTTGGATCCAGGGGTGGCCACAGCTTCTCTGGGCTGTAATTTCACAGGTGTTGAGATAATTTTGACCCAGCACTTCACAGGGAAAAGCCAGACAGACAAGATAAATGCTGCCTAGAGCTAACGAGATTCTTCTGTAAAACTGAGAGGGGGCTGCACTTCCGTGCAGCTTCCACAGGTGTTTTAATTACCCCTGAATCCGTTTAGTATTAAAAACCACAAATCTTGAGGGAAGTGAAGGCTGGAGTCTGTCCCTCTTCGCTCACAGTTGTGTCACTTCTGCATTCAAAGCCATGACAACACAGTTTCTGCAAGACAACAATAATTTCCACTTGCCCCTTTGTAATTTCCATGCCCTCACCTCTTCTCCCAGCAGGCTGTGGCTTTCACAACCCACCAGGCTGTGGTTTTCTTTGCTCACCGTGAGTAGAACTGGCCCACTCACTCACCACAGAGACTCAGGAGACCTCAAAGAACACCGTGTCCCTTTTTTAATTGCACGGGCTGTGCTCTGGGCTGAGCCATCCTCCCAAATCCCAGGGAACATAATCACGCCTTATCTGACACATACATTGAAACTTCCAGGGAAAAAACTCAAGGTCAGCACTTTGTGGATGGAAGGATGGAAGGATGGAAGGANACAGAGGCTCAATTTAAAGCTGGTTTGGCTAAAGAGAAACATAATCCTTCATAATCTAAATATATATTGACAACCCTGTGAATACACATGGGCACACCTGGCAAAGGGCTGACCTGAGAGGTCTCTGTCCCCCCCCGAGCTGAGCATCTCCTCTAAGCCTGGTAACAGTCCCAGAGGTTATCCACCGTTCTCCAGGAAAAAGAGGGAGAGACAAAAAGTCTTGAAGCACAAAGAAATTTATTGTGCTTTGTTGTCTGCCCAACAGTCCGGTGTTTCCCATCTCTGCAAAGCAATTTTTGGGCTCCACTTCCATGAAAGTTTTGCTTTCATTAACAAATGATGCTTTTTACAGGAGGAAGATCAATAAACAATGAGCCATTATCCCACTTTAGGGTGAACTGTAGGGGCTCTGCCCTGGCTGGGATTAGTGCCTGCTTCTTTCCAGGGTCAGAATAACAAACTGCAGTTGTTTATCTGTACTTCACATTCCAGGAAAAAGTACCTGTGGTGGGTTTGTAATCTCAGTGTCAACAGAAGTAAAATCCCCCTGAAATAATGAAAATACCCAAAATGACACAGTTTCATCCAGAGCCACTGAGAGAGAGAGGCTGAAACAATAAGATCAGCCTGAAAAAAATTTCATGGACAAACCATATGCCTTTCCCAGCCTGTTTTGTTTCTGATGTATAGATTTGCTTCAGAGATTTAGAAATTCCAGACTAACCTTGGAGTACATTCCTGTGGCATTTCCACCTGAAACACTGAAATTCTCATGGTACATCACATCTCTGAGAACACCGATTTGAGGCTCAGCTCCTGAAGGACAGAACATTCAGCACGCTGACTCTCCAGCCTCTGCTAAGTGCATTTATTTCTTAATCCCTCATTTCAGTACGAGTTTTGTGTGGGCAAGCAGCTTCTTCAGAACTGCAGCCAACAGAGAGGGCGTGTTGGAGGGAGGGGAAGGGCGATACAAGCGAGGAGTCTCCCACGCCGGGGCACGGGCCGGCGGCCACATCCCACCGGGGATGCTCTGCCCCATCCCACCTGGGAATCCCAAAGGATCGGGTTTCTGCAAAGGGCATGGAGTGGGCTGAAAACCTGTGAGCAGGAAATGTGTAATTATGACACAGAGAAGGGCCTGGAGGAGAAGCTTGTTCAGCCTGGAGAAGGAAAGACTGAGGGCAGAGCTCCCCGGGGGCTGCAGCTCCTCCCGAGGGGCAGCTCCCATCTCTGCTCTGGGACAGGGCCAGGAGCCAGGGAAGGGCTGGAGCTGGGCCAGGGCAGGCTCAGGCTGCAGAGCAGGGAAAGGTTCTTCCCCCAGAGGGTGCTGGGCACTGCCCAGGCTCCCCAGGGAATGGGCACGGCCCCGAGGCTGCCAGAGCTCCAGGAGCCTTTGGACAGCCCTCCAGGGATGGCCAGGGTGGGATTGTTGGGGGGTCTGGGCAGGGATGCACAGACAGGACTGGATGATCCCTGTGGGTCTCTTTCAGCTCAGGATATTCTGTGATTGTCACTTAAAACCCTGATCAAGAGGGCAGCAGGCCAAGCCTTGCCATCCCATCCTCTGCTGGGCACAGGCTGTCCCCTCAGCGCTCTGCAGCGCCAGCCTCCAGGCCTGGCAGAGATTCCATCCATTTCCTCCCACTGGAGCCATGACAAGTTGCCAATATCAGGGATTTACAGTGGAGTAATTTCCAGAAATGTCCCAGCACTGCCTGCTGTCTGCTACCTGCAGCTGGACACCTCCAACAGGGGCTTTTCCACAGGTCCCAAATGCTCCCAGCCCCAGTGCAGGTGTGGATACACTGGGAAAACCTATAAAATGCTTCCCCAAAACATTCCCTCAGCTCCTAGCAATCCCATGCCCAGGAACTTTTCTGAGTCACACAAATCCTGATTATTTCATTCCCACAAAGAAATCCTCTTCTATAAACATCCCCAGTATGTGCTTGAAGCCGTGAAAATCTGCAGCATCCCCAAAATACTCCAGGAAGGAATTCTACAGCTTTGATAGGGAGGGGAAATACTGGGGCAAAGAGTGTTACAGGCTTTATAAAGCCTTAATTCAGTCAATCCTGGCAAGAATTTCATTTATTGAATGCATCATTTTTAGGAAGAAATTCTTTACTCTGAGGGTGATGAGGCACTGGAATGGGTTGCCCAGAGAAGCTGTGGATGTCCCATCTCAGGAAGAGTGGGATGGGGCTTGGAGCAATCTGAGACAGTGGAAGATGTCCCTGGCCATGGCAAGGGGTGGAACTTGATGATATTTAAGGTCCCCCAAACAAAATTAGTCTGGAATTCTTTGATTCTATGAATTTGATTGGTTCAGGTGGTGGTGGCCACAAACACGTGGCAGGGAAAGCCGATGATGAGATTTCTGTGTCAGCTCCTCTGATGCTCGCTCAGCGTGAACCAAGCTGGGGATGTTCACAGTGTAACATCAGCTGTAAAATCCTGCTCTGCTCAGGGCTGGGCATCCTGCCCAGAATCAGAGAGGGCAGGAGGTTTCTGCTGTGTTTCTTCCTGTACAGTTATTAATTACATTCAATTAATTGCAATTAACTGAATTATTAATTGCATTCTCCCTACCCAAACAAGGGCTTTCTTGGAATCGCCAGGCTCACTAACAACTTTTGTAAGGCAGAGCAACACATCACAAGACTCACAAGAGGTCAGATATGCTTGTCCTGGGTGAGCTGTTGGGAAGGAGAGCTCTGAAATTAATCCCAGTGGAGGCCACTGGCCCTGGCTTTGTTTATTTAGCTGATGGGAAATGATCCATAAAGCCTCTGCCAAAGCAAGCCATAAAGCTAATTAGAGAATTGGACAAAAGGGCAAATTATGTGATAGCAGAAGTGTGGCAGGGGCTGGCTGAACAAAGAATAAATCCATGCCATTGCTCATTTCAAGGGAAAACCAGGGTCAGATCCATACCAGGAAATCGTTGGTACATGGGAAGTCATTAATTACTCCCAGATATGAGAACTAAAGTTCGTTGTCGTTTCACAGCACAAGACAGTGAGGTCCTGAGGAAAAACTGTCCTGATTTCTTTCCTGCCTCTGCCCTTGGCCAGGGTCTGGACCTGGAACAGGCCCATGTGTGATGAGAGTGACTGATGAAGTGTGAGCCCTCCCTTTCACCGCAGACAATTAAGTGTTCCCCAGAGCACAAGGATTAAAAGCCTGGATTTCACAGTCCATGCACTTCGTCAGAGGGTTCTGCTTTAGCAGTCATTCCCCTCTGCCTCCACAGGCACCTCTCTGCTTCCTGTGGTGCTGAGCCAAGCCTGACATGTGGATTTTTTCCTTTGTGAGTGGGTTTTCCAACACTCTGGACAAAGGCTGCAGCTAAATCAGAAATACAGTGGAAAAGGTTCGGATCTGACACAGACCTTCCATGATAAACTTGAGAAAATCCATAAATCTCCATTTCATCACACAAACAATCCTTCCTCACTGAGCTTTTTAGGAACAATCTGGGGTTTGCTTCTGAACTTTTGCCTCCTGTGAAAGGATTCCTGCAGGATTTCGTGATGCCCTGTGGAGAATGGCACCCTGGCTGGATGCCCTGTGGTTTGGGGAGCAGGAGCAGAGGAATGGCACCTTGGCTCAATACCCTGTGGTTTGGGGAGCAGGAATATGGGAATGGCACCTTGGCTCAGTGCTCTGTGGTTTTGAGGATGCAGGAACAGAAGAATGCCACCCTCGCTCAATACCCTGTGGTTTGGGGAGCAGGGGCACAGGGATGGCACGGGGTTTGATGTCCTGTGGTTCTGAGGAGCACAGGAATGGCACTCTGGCTGGATGCCCTGTGGTTTTGAGGATGCAGGAACACTAGAGTGGCACTCTGGCTGTGCTCAGCTCTGGCTCCTGTGCCCGGCTGCCACACATGGTTGTGCCACTTGGCACTCCAGCCATGCCTGGGGGTGTTTTGGCAGACTTGGTGCCTTTGTGAGCAGCAGGCCTTGTCTGGGGGAACGTGGGGCATCCCTTCAGGGAAGGAACACAATCCCCACCCCCTGGGTTTTTACAGCGTTCACGTGGCAGCAGCAGCCTGAAACTTGAAGACCTGTGTCAAAAGGGAAACAAAGCTTTGGCAGACTGAGCTCAGGAGCTGAAGTGTTTTGGAGCACTGCAGGCTGTGGCCGTGAGCTCAGACTATGTCACCACTGCTCTGCTCAGGAAATTCGGAGCCTGGAGACAGCAACCTGCAAGACCCGGTGGTTCCATTGCTCCCTTGGGAGAGCTCTGGGCTGCATCACTCCCAAAGAAGGAGAAGGGAAAGGGAAAGCCCAGCTGTGCCCAGCTGTGACATGTGAAAGGCAGTGACGAAGTCATTCTTCCATGTCATATAATCCTTTCTACGGAATCACCACTCACTGCACCGTATAACCAGATTTTCTGCCTCTGTTTGAGTTTGTCACGTAGAGCCACGTCTCCCTGAGGCTGTTCCGTGTATCCTCAGCAACCCCTGGACGTCCACAGAGCAGCAGCCAGCTGTGTTTGCTGCCGAAGGACACCCAGGCACGTAGAGCAGGGAGGCTGGGGCAGAGGCAAGGCTCCGCCTCGCTGCAGGGTTTGCTGGAGACTGCCAACAGCAAAGCCTTGGACCACGGAGGAGGACTTCACAGAGCCAGCTTCCTGGGGTGAGCTGCAATGAGTGGGGAAATGTCCAGCCGAGCTGTGCCTGACACTACAAAACTTCCCACAAAGCTCCAGCAGAAGTGGCACCCTGTGCAGCCACTGTAAACACTGGGATTCCAGGCTGTCCATGTCATCCTCTCTTCCCACAGCACACACGAGAGGGGGCAGGCCGGGATTTACCCTGCAGGGCTCTCCCGGAGTCCCTGGAGTGGCTCAGCTGCCGTCCCACAGCCCCTGCCTCCCCCGCAGCCGCGGCCTGGAGCCAAGGACACGTGGGAGCAGCATCCCTTTGGGCCACGACATTCCTTCCAGCTCCTGACACCTCGGCAGCGCCCAGCCTAGCCCAGCGTCTCACTCGTGTGCGTGGGAGACAGGGAAGAGTGGTGGCAGGAGGAGCAGCTGGCAGGTGGGAGGTCACAGGAGGGACACGGCGGCTGAGGTGGGAACCATCCCGCCGCCTCCCACTCCTTCCCGTCTGTGTCATCCCATGGCCAGGGCTGCTCCAGGAGCTGGTCCCCATCTCCTGCCCGCTGACAAACCCGGTCTGACCAGGGGATGTTTCCACACAGCAGCTGGGTTTGCCCTACTTGTGCTCACCGGGGGTCGGGATTGTGCCAGGGCGAGGGCTGACCCTGGAAAGCCCCTCCGGACACAGCCCCCTGCCCACGCCCACCAGAAAACCCTTCCACAGCACGGCTGACAGCCCAAGGGCTGCTCATGCCAAGGGGAGCCTGATGCCTTAAGTTTGAGCTTCCATATTTTCAGGTTCTGTGCTGCCCAGGGCTGCAGCTCTGAGCTCACAGTCAGTGTCACTCAGCTCTGCACACAGCAGGGACACAGAACAAATCCTTCTCCTGCTGCACACCAAGGACAACTTTCAGCCCAAAAACACAAACAAGGGTGGCTGGAGGGAGGAACAAGAAGGATGGGACCTCACAGCCTGGAGCTGGAATGGGACAATTAAACCCCAATACGCAAATGGACCAAAACTTATAAAAGTGTGAGACCTCGTGGCCAGATGTCCATTTTTGGGTCCATTTTGGGTCCACCTTGGGTGTAGCCCTGGCCAGGCCCTGTCCTGCCCAAGTTTTATCCTTAGAGGCCTTTCAATAAATCCCTACTTTATTCTCTGGCTCTGTCCAGTCTCTGTTTCAGGTCAGCCTTCCCAAGGCATTCCCTGCCATCCCTCTGCCTTCTCTCCAACACCTCTGACACGTGAAGCCTCTGGTGGGACACTCCAGATGAGCCAAACAAACACCAAGCAGGAAGGAAATTATGAGATCAAGGTGAGCAAACTCACACCCTGATTTCCCCTCTCCTCCCAGCTGAGGGATGCTCTGTGCTTTGTCTCTCTGTGGGCAGTCTCTCAGGATTCAGAAGAAATGGTGGTGCAAATAAAACATTGCACCACCCACACAGGGAACAAAAATCACTTTGAAAACCCTTAGAAATATCTGTGAAATGGGCTTTGAATGCTCAAGTACTTTGTCTCCATGCTCAGCGCAAGCTACAAAACTTAAAACACAGAATCATCCAACTATAAAATTGTTTAGCTTGGAGAAGACCTGGAGATGACCTCCAAGATCATCAAATCCAACCATTCCCCCCAATATTGCCAAGGCCACCATACACCACGTCTCCTGGTGCCACATCCATGTGGCTTTTAAATCCCTCCAGAGATGGTGACACCACCGCTGCCCTGGGAAGGCTGTGCCAGGTCTTGACAATCTTTTCAGTGAAGAATTTCCCCCTTATATCCAACCTGACCCTCCCTTGGCACAACTTAGGGCTGTTTCCTCTTCTTCTGTCATTTATTACCGAGGGGCAGGAGCCCGACCCCCCCGGCTGTCCCCTCCTGTCAGGGACTTGTGCAGAGCCACAAAGTCCCCCCTGAGCCTCCTTTTCTCCAGGCTCAGCCCCTTTCCAGCTCCCTCAGCCTCTCCTGGGGCTCCAGCCCCTTCCCCAGCTCATTGGACATGCTCCAACATCCTTCTTGTCATGATGAGCCTAAAAACTGAGCACAGCCAGTGCCTGATGTACACAAGGAATGAGTAAAGATTCAATATAAGGAGCATTCCTGCTAAAGACAGGAAGGGCTGTCAGACCGTCCCTGTGCGCTTCTCTCTGCTCACTCTAGATGTGATCCAGCTTGTCCTCAGACAAAATGCCCTGAGACACATCAGGCACAAACACGCAGGGAGAACAAAAAGCACTCCAGGCAGCAGAGAAAACTCAGCAGCACGGCAGGGACGTGCCCCGGTGCCAGGCTGTTTTCTTTGGATCCCTAATTCCTTTCATATTTTCCAGCTCTTCAAAAACATCTCTGAGCCTCCCAGTAACTCCCCAGCGGAACATCTGCCCACTCTAAAGCTCATTGATCTGGGGCAGGGGTTGGTAACCCCTGCAAATTTCTCTTATCAGTAGAAACTACTCAAGGATCACAGGCTGGGGCATGTCTGACAAGAGCAGGAGAATTTGCACAACAGGCTGGGCTGAGAGAGGAGCTGGGGACAAATGGGGAGCAGCAGGAGACGAGTGAAAGGTGGCATGATGTGACATGATGTGACACGGCTGGCAGCCGAGCGGGACCGTCCCTGCCCGTGCCCTGAGTGCCCTGATCCAGATCCCTCCACAGGAAAGATGAGACCAGGGTGATTCCCCGAGGTCCCCAATTGATGCTGTTTTACACCACAACGACACAGACTCTGAATTTCAGAAGGTTGAAAATTACCGGTTTATTTTTGGGATGTGTTTCCTTTTTATACTGTTTTAGACAGACTAATTTGATTGGTGACACAAAGACAAACCTCCTCACTCACACTGGTCAGAGCAGAGGGACATCGGGAAGTCCCTCCTGGGAAAGGAATGAATAGCAAAGGTACAGTTACAAAAACATCTCTCCTGTTTACAGAAAACTCCCTGGGAAAAGAATTTCAGAAAACCAAAACACCTCAGGTACAAAACCAAAGCTACACCCAATGCCTGTCCCGCAGCCAGGGATGGCTGGGGGACATCCCAGTACATCCCAGTGCATCCCAGTACATCCCAGTACATCCCAGTGCATCCCAGTACATCCCAGTGCATCCCAGTGCATCCCAGTGCATCCCAGTGCATGCCGGTACATCCCAGTGCATCCCAATACATCCCAGTGCCTCCCAGTGCATCACAGTAAATCCCANAGCCGGCCTGGGGGAATGAGACACCAGTGCCTCCCAGTACATCCCAGTGCCTCCCAGTGCATCCCAGTACATCCCAGTGCAGCCCCAGTCCCTCCCAGTGCAGCCCCAGTACTGCCCCAGTGCATCCCAGTGCCCCCCAGTAGTGTCCCAGTACTGCCCCGCTGCCCCCCAGTCCCTCTGTATCCAGCCCCAGTCCCTCCCAGTCCGTCCCAGTCCGTCCCGGTGCCCGTACCGGTGCCGGGGTCGCAGAGGAACGATGACACCGAGCCCCGGTCGTCCCCCGCCCACAGGACGCGCCCGGGGGCGTCGAAGCAGAGGGCGAGGACACGGCCGGGCAGGCGGCCCGTGCCCCCCCTGGCCGCCTTCCCCGTGGAGATGTTCACCACCCGCACCATGTGNGGGATCCTTCAGAGCAAATTCTCAGCTCAGCCTCGAGGCCAGGGGCAGAGCACGAGCCTGTTCCCAGCTCATCTCCAAAGGCTCTGGCTGCTCATCCTCTTCCAGCCAAAGGTTTGCAGGTCACTGCTGGAGAAGGCTGAGGCCAAGGAAAGCTCTCACAAGCTGTTGTAACTCCGAGCTGGCTCCCCTGGAAATCCTCGGCAAACTAAATAAAAATGAACTCCTGGGTGTTCCCTGGAGATATCTGTGTCCATCTGCTGGCAAGGCCCATGCCCTGAATATATTTTGAGCTTTTTGTAGCACTCACAGTGAAAAGAAAATGAACTTTGACACTCGTGGTCAAAATATTAGTACCGTTTTTTGTAGTTTGAACTAGAATATGCAACTGGGACCCCAGAAAAAAAAAGATTCAAATCACTTGTCTACACAGCACTTCACAGAAATATGAGCTTTTATTTGAGGATAAATGGAGCCACACCTACCCTGAAATGAGATCTGGGCCCTATAAAAGCAGAGAGCAGTCCGTGTCCCCAAGGTTTTACAGCCTAAATGAAAACAAACAGGGAATTAGGGAAGCAAACAGAATCAGTCACTTGTCTCAGGCCTGACAGGAACGATGTGGTTTGGCTGGGATTGGAGCCCACGGCCTTTGGTGCTTTACAGAGCTGGGCTGGGTGAGAGCTGCACCTGCCCCAGCCCTGAGCCCCCTGCCCTGGGCTGAGCCCCAGCCTGGGCAGCAGGGGAGGGGGATTCTGCCCCTCTGCCCCTGGGCTCAGGGCAGGCCCCACCTGCAGAGCTGCCCCAGCCCTGGGCCAGCACAGCAAGGACCTGGAGCTGCTGCAGAGATCCAGAGGAGGCTCCAGGGGGATCAGAGGGATGGAGCAGCTCTGCTGGGAGGAAAGGCTGGGAGAGCTGGGAGTGTTCACCTGGAGAGGAGAAGCTTTGGGGTGAGCTCAGAGTGGCCTTGCAGGGCCTGAAGGGGACGACAGGAAAGATGAAGAGAGAAGATTTAGAGGGGCCTGGAATGCCAGGACACAGGGAATGGCTGCAAAACAGGGATGGATGGGATAGTGGGCAGGAATTGTTCCCTGGGAGGGTGGGCAGGCCCTGGAGAAGCTGTAGCTGCCCCTGGATCCCTGGCAGTGCCCAAGGCCAGGCTGGACAGCGTTTGAAGCAGCCTGGGACAGTGGGAGGTGTCCCTGCCCATGGCAGGGAGTGGAACGAGGGGACCTTTAAATCTCTTCCAACCCAAACCGTGCTAGAATTCTCTCTTATCTCCCTAAACCATCCTGCTTTTCACTATTTCTTGCTTATTCTTTCATACTTTCTCTTTCCCTGATCTCTTCACTGTCTGCTGTGCTGGCAAGGATCCCGTCCTTGCTGCTGGCAGCCTCAGTCAGCCTCGATGACCAAACCACGTGTACTGCTCAGAGCATGACTTGTAGCTCTCCAGAGTAGCAAGAGCTGCACCCAACTATTGCAATAGGAAGATTTTTTTTGCAGTGTCATTGAAGTGAGAAGAGCTGGCTGATTTTTTTATGAGGGAAAGGGATGTTACAGACAGCCTGGGACATGAGAAAATTGTTTTCTTTCTTTGATCTTATTTTTTAAAAACCCAAATCTGAAATGCTTTTCATGGGGAGGTGGGTGAAACCAAACCTGTCTCACTAAAGAAAATGTTGATGTTTCCTGACTGTTTCTTTGCCCAGGGGAAAAAGGAGAAGTTCCTGCACATCGCTGTGTGTGCGCATACACATCAAAGAAAGTTTCTGTTTTAATGAGAACTTTCCTGGGGACAAAAAAAAAAAATCCGATTTCAACAGTGTGGGGAAGTCTAAGTGGCAACATCTCCATGCCAAGCCCTTCCTAAAAGAGTGGGTTTCCTTGGGGAGGCCGGGCTGCTGCAGAGTGACAGGGAGCCAGTGTGGTAGGGAAACCTTTTCAGCAAGGAAGGAACTTTCCTGGGATACAAGAACTTTCCTGGGATACAGGAACCCCTTCCTGGGATACAGGAACCCCTTCCTGGGATACAGGAACCTTCCTGGGATACAGGAACCCCTTCCTGGGATACAAGAACTTTCCTGGGATACAGGAACCCCTTTCTGGGATACAGGAACCTTCCTGGGATACAAGAACCCCTTCCAGCAGGACATCAGCTGCCAGCAGAGCTTGTTCCTCCAGGCTGTGCTGCTGATCAGCTCCAGAGGATCCCCACAGGCTGCAGCCCCTCTCCATCAGGGACAGCACAATGTCAGCCAGGTAAGAGTGACATCCTTTTCCCCCAAGCACTGTAAAGCCACACTTTTCCAGGTAGCAATAACAGACTCCTGTGACAGCACAATGTTTTGTTAAGATTTGTAATTAAGATGGTTTTGGGGAAGATGAGCCCCAGAGCAGACAAACATCCGATTTTGGGCCGTTTGGTGCAAAAGGTGCACATTGAGCAACGGGCAGCCTCTTGTGAATTCTGCTAAAACGGGGGGGATGAAGCAACACTTTAGAGAACCGGCCCCCTTCTTTGGGGTCACTCTCTTCCTGTCGCCTCACCTTCCCCAAAAACCTCTTCCCCTTTCTCTGGGAAAGAAGAAACTGCCGGGCTCCCCCTGCTTCTCACTTTCACTCCCCTGGGTTTCACGTTCCCTCTTGCCAGGCGGAAAAGCCTGCGGAGCTTCTCCAGCCCAGCAGCGGGGCCGATCCTGGTCCCACCCACCGGGACTTTCCCGGCTTCCTTGTGCGGCGCTCGGGGGGAGGCAGGAGAGCGCTCGGGAAGGCAGGAGCCGGCGCCGGCAGCGCGGGGAGCTCCCGCCGCTCCTGCCGCCTTTGGTTTCTACTGTAGGCGGTGCATTCCTCGGGAGGGAGGGAGGGTGTGCGTGCGCGCCGGTGCCTTCCCACACTCGGCACAGCTCTTATTTAAATGGGGGTCTCCATGCAGGGCAGGCGCCACAAGAGCTGTGTCGGTGCCCGGCTCCCTCGCAGGACGAGCCCGGCGCTGCTGCTGCCATGGAGAGCGCGGGGCTGGAGATGGGCTCGGAGCCTGCCGGCGCCGGGATGCAGCTCCGCAGGGATCTGCGGAGGATCCGCTGCGCGCTGCTGCTGTGCCTGCTGGCCGTGCTGCTGCTGATGCTGCCCACCGCGTACCTGCTGCTGGGGAACCTGCGGGCGCCCAGCTCCTGCGGCGGACAGGTAAGGCGCGGGCGCACCTGAGCGCCGTCCCGCCGCGTCCCGACGGAGCCTTCCTGGACTTCTTTTAATGCTCTCGGTGGATTTCTCCTCTTCGAGGGAACGAGTGAGGCTCGCTGCTGCGTTCCTTCTTGCTTGCCCCGAGGATAAATCTGATTATCGCTCGTTCTTTTTTAACTAGCGGTTCCTTCTACTTTCGGTGAGGTCACGAGCGGAGTACATGGCTTTAAAACTTTTTATTGCTGCGCTGCAGAGGATGCTTAAAAAGAAAAGCGCTGATTGGTGGAAGTCAGTGTCTCGGCACTGATTTCTGACGGGGCTTTGACACCATGGCTCATTTTCCTCTCTGCTTTGGGGTTAAATCTGTGGTTTCCTCTCACAGTGCCTGATTTCAGGAAGATCTGCTGATGCCAGCGGGTCAGTCACCCGTCACTGGGCTGACAGCTACAGCTCTGGTGGATTAATAATTGTTAATTATTAATAATTATTAATTATTATTGTTAATTATCCTTTATACTTGTTATTCTTGAATAATAATAATTATTATTAAGGCAAGCCTCTGCAGAGATCTGGTTTGAGACAGTTAGAAACTTCACCTGCTGTTTTTAACTCCCCGTTAAAACTTTCTCTCAGTCCGGGGCTCTCCTCAGCTCTTCTCCTTTCCCAGACAGTTACACTCCCTTTGCTCCCTCCTCCTGCAGACGCCTGTTCCCACGGGACGCTGTGAGCTCAGCAGGGATGCCCCAGGCTGTAGGTCTGGTGAATTAAGCTTTGAATTTTATCTTCGGGTCTGAAATTCCCCCGTTAATCAGCGAGCTGGTTATGAGAAAGGGGTTTGGTTTGCAGTGCCTTGGAAGGCAGGTTTGTCACCTGGCTCACGTGTAGCCCGGGGATGTTTGGGGAGGGTCAGAGCCGCGGCTGTGGC
The DNA here is from genome assembly GCA_008694505.1 of Cyanoderma ruficeps. Classification (NCBI taxonomy): domain Eukaryota; kingdom Metazoa; phylum Chordata; class Aves; order Passeriformes; family Timaliidae; genus Cyanoderma; species Cyanoderma ruficeps. Next base: position 8,446,358 of record VZDJ01000051.1, read on the forward strand.
TCCGCTGGTGGCTCCCGGGGCTGTGCTGGCCCCGGAGTGACCCCGAGGCTGCGCTGCCCGAGGTTTGCCGAGCTCAGGCCGCAGCATCCTCTGCCTCACCTGGCTCTAACCTGGTGCAGCCCCTCGGGCTGGCAAATCTGGCAACTCCTTGAGCGTGCGAGCTGTGCTGCTGCCCTGACCTGTCCCTGCCGTGATTCCAGCTGTGGAAACCCAGGCTGCCCCACCTGCAGAGCGCAGCTTTCTTCAGGGGCTGGGCATGCTCGCAGAGGATTTGGGGAACCTTCAGTTCCAGAAGTGTGGAATTATGGCAGAGCAGAGGCTGAGCATGGAGGAGCATGAAAAGCTGTGACTGGGGGTAAAAGACACGAGGTGGTTTTTTTGGGCAGTGTGTGCTGCTGCTCTGGGTTTGTGTGTGTCCCACGAGAGCAGAATGGTTCATCCTCGAAACAATCTTGGAGCGGAAGAACAATAAAATTTAACTTGTTTAATTTAACTTCTCTAATCAATCCAACGCGTTCCTGGCTCGCAATCCTATTGGCAGGGTTAGCAGAGAAAAGTATTTTTATGAGTGGGTTTGGCTCCTTCAGAGGAAACGCGCAGTGCAAAGGGTCGGAATTGCAACGCTGGTGTGCGTTCCCATGCACCTGCTCCCAATTAGCAACATGTAATGTTTCCACAATGATGTTACGAGGTGATCAGAGGAGTTACAACCTCTGCGAGTCCCAGGGAGGAAGAGGAAAGTCATCGGGGCTGGCTGGGTGCCCGGGGTGCCGTGGGAGGAGCTGCACCTCAGCCGGGCCCTGCCTGTTCCCGATTTTTCATTCACTCTGCCGCTCTCTGTGCTCATCGGTGTCATCCAGCAGGACAGCACGGAGGGCTGGATGTGTCTGCCTGGGTGGCTGGCTGGGAATGCCCCAAGGAGCCATGTCCCCCAGGAGCCTGCAGGTTCAGGGTGGGGGGAATATTTCTGGGCATAAAAGCCCTCAGGAAAAACATCTTTTTGCATTTCTGCATTCGAAGTTTGCTAAATGGCTCCGTCCTCATGTGCCCCACAGACAGCTTGGATCAGGAGTTTTGGGACCAGCCATGTGTGGCGGAGCTCCCTGGGGCTCTGGTTTTGGGGTGTGGGTGCACTCTGGGATGAGCAGGCAGCCCCCAGTTTGCCCCAGATGAGTGTTGGCCTCCTGACCCTTTGCAGCCCACGGGAGGAGCCCTCTGGTTGCCTCACAGAGCTCTGCCCACACATAATTGTCACCTTCTAGTGCTCTAGGGACAGCCCTGCGAGGAGGGAGGGACTCAGCAGGTGAGGAGCAGATGGAGTGAATTCCTGAGTGCTTCCTGGAGCAAGGAGAAGGGAAGCCCGGGAAGGTTTGTGCAACAGGGGTGTGTCCCTGGGCACGCTGCCCACGGGGTGAGGCACCTTGGTCATCTCTTCCTGCATGTGGTGTCACCTGGTGCCTCTGAAGAGATGCAAAGTCACCTCTTGGGCTGGAAATGTCCTTTTCAGGAAAGAGCAGGGCAGGTTATGTCACTGCAGCGACATGTGTGGGCCAGCAGTGTTCTCTCTGTGTCATGGTACGATGCATCTTGAGTGAATAATTCCAGTCTGGGGATGGTTTTCCCTGGACACCTTCCAGGCTCCCTCCACTGCTCCTTTGGGAAAGAGAAATCACTTTATTTTATGCTTCAGTCCAGAGTGAGGAGAGAAAATTGGGTTTTTCAAAGCAGAGCATGTGGCTTGTGTTAGTAGCAGGAAATCTCTATTAGTGGTGCCCCGCCAGAGGAAGGGTCATCCTTCCTCAGAGGGAAGCCAAGTTTCAGTGTGAGCTCCCAAAGCCATCCATGGAATGGCCCAGGAGAGCAGCTCTGGCTGCCTCAGCATCCCACTGAGCACAGCATCAAGTCCTGTGGCTGGGGGAAGCTGCGTTTGGGTTTGTTTTTCATGGCATCCTTGGCGTGTCGGGGTCACAGGCAGCATAAAGAGGAATTCCAAACCCTGTCCCAGGGTTGGATGTGTACCTGTGTGCCAAGACCGTGCCATGGCAGCTGGCAGTGGAGAAGGGACCTGCTGCAGAGCAGGAGGAACTTGAAAATCCCAGAGGCTCCACCTGGATCCTGCCAGAAAGCTGGCAACAGATCCCGGGAGAGACCTGCCCTCGTGGCCTGCCCATAAAGGAAGGAGAGCATCAAAGGGCTTCCTGATCTTTGGGGGAGGAGAAAGGCCTGGGAAGAGCAGCAAACACACCTGGATGGGCCCAGGTGTTGGGATTCCCCTTCCAAAATCAGCACCAGTTAAATCCCTGCCTGTCTGCAAGATGCAAATGTTGCTTGTGGGTACAGGCTTCCACTGGGCAGCAAAATGCTCTGATTGAAGCCAGTTTCTACTGCCACAGACCAGTTCCTATCAAAACCTCCCAGCTCAGGCCATGCAGCATCTCTGGAGTTAGAAAAGTTTGTGTTTATGTACTGTAGAGATCCTCCCTGTGAAATAGTGCTGAAAACGGAGGGGATGGAGGAGCTGGGGATGTTTTGCCTCTCAGTCCCTCTGCCTGCAGTGCCAGCTGCTCTTCCCCTGCCCTTGGATGTTCTTTTTGGCTTTAGCCATATCTGGATGTAAATGCTCTGGGGCTTTTGGACATTTGTGGCACCAGAAGCATCCAGAGGTGTTCTGCACACAGCAATCCCCAGGGCAGTGAGAGCTGCCTGCCCAAATATCTGTGAGTCAGCTCCAGGTGGGATTTTCAACATCACTCAGTGGTTGGGTTCTCCACAGCGACCAAAGGGAAAATCGAGGCTGTGAACTTTTCAGAATCACAGCTGAGCAAGAAAGGGGAAAGAGAGAAAAGCACTGATTGTGTGAATGCTCTCTCCATTGCCTGGTGCTGCTCAGTTCTCCCTCCCCGTCGATGCACATCTGTGCCCATTCAGGACAAGCATTACTGGCACCTGGTCATTATGCAGCATTGTCTGCTGCTAAAACATTTCCTGTGGGAGATTTAGATTTGTTTTTACGCCCTTACGAGACAGCACAATTAGGAAAAAAAGGAACAGCCATACCTTTGCCAAGCAACAGAATAATTCCCCACCTTGCTCTATCCCCCTGCTCTGTCCTTCAGCATCTCTGAACTTCAGCTCCTGCACATGGAGGTTCCAGCTGGGTTTCTTAGGAAACAAGTAAATTTAGGTTTAAACAAAACCTTTTTGTTATCTTTTGTAAAGGAGCAGAATTCTTCTTGCTCTCCTTCCCATTTTCCTGCTACCTCTGTTTGGATTGCAACATCCAAGTTTATACAAGTTAGGCTTCAAGTATGTAAACAGTTCCACAGAAGTTACGTTTCTAAATGTAGGTTTGGGATTGATTTTTTCGCTGGCTGCAGAATCTTTAGAGAATGGGATCACTAATGAGAATTGGTCACTTGGGAAATATGTAGGAAATGTCACACGAGGGATGTGTAAATATACTCCTAGGTGAATACACCTGGCTGAAAGCAGGAAATGTGTGAGGGAAATCCTTAATTCTGACCTTGTGCTTCCCACCAGGGCAGGGACAGACTCCACTGTCTGAGTCACATCATCAGAGCACTCATGGTTAGTCACCACAGAAAGCAGGACTTCGAAAGTCCTTACACATAATGAAAGGTCTCAGAATGATCTCAGAAATCTCCTGCAGAGCACAGCACCAGTTTTCCCTCAGCCCCACACTGGACTTTCACACCACTCTCTGCCAGGAGGCTGCTGGGGCTGGGCCACACATTTCTCTACAGGTAGACAAAGGAATAATAAAAAAAACCCAAAAGGAGAATTTTCCCTACTGATTTCCTTCTCCATTTTTGTCCCAACGCATGAAACAACTATGTTAGAAATGACTGTTTTCTGCAGGAGCACACGGATGTTTACTTCCAGTAAAACATTAAACTGTCTCTGGGTTTACTGGAGCAGCCAGCAGTCCCCAGCCCCAGGCAGGCTGACTGTCCTTCCACAAACATTTTCCTCCCCCAGCCAATATAAATTATCTATTTTTTCCTTCTCCTGCAGTGTGTGAAGCTGTGTGAGACACAGCCAGCAGGAGACAGCTTCAGCATCTACATATTAATATTGTTTCAGTCTTTTATTGGGCAAAGTGCCTCAAATCCTTCACTACGAGCTGACCAGGGGCAGTTTATTCAGTTTATTCTGTTTATTCAGTTTATTCAGTGTGGTTTTGGTGGCTGCCCATGAAACACTCTCTGCCAGCCCCGTGTGACCCTGACAGACTTTCTGGGATGGGGGTTCCTGACATCCCTGAGGGTCAGCCCTGAGGGTCAGCCCTGAGGGTCAATCCTGATGGTCACCCCTGAGGGTCAGTCCTGAGGGTCAGTCCTGAGGGTCAGTCCTAAGGGTCAGCCCTGAGGGTCAGTCCTGAGGGTCAGTTCTGAGGGTCAGCCCTGAGGGTCAGTCCTGAGGGTCAGTCCTGAGGGTCAGCACAATCCAGGCTGCTCAAAGGGCTGCTCCTCACAGTCCCATGAGGCTGGATGCAGAGGCAGCATCACACAGCATCCCACTCCATCCCACACCATCCTACACCATCCCACACCATCCAACAGCACCCCACAGCATCCCACAGCATCCCACTGCATCCCACACCATCCCACACCATCCCACAGTATCCCACAGCATCCCACAGCCTCCTCCCTGCGGAGCTGCCCGGAGGGGGCTGGGCCAGCCCCGGCCATGCCCGGGTGGCTCAGGAGGCTCAGCAGGTGACTCAGGGGACAGTGACAGGCACTGTCGCTCTGTGACCCAGGGCCATGTCCTGCCTGAGGGGAAGGGGAGTGTTCCCTCCAGAAGGGGATTGCAGAGGAGAGGAAAGCTGAGCCTTCCCCAGGGCGGGCTCAGAGCAGCAGAGCTCACCCCACAGCTGCTCTCTCAGCTGGTGTCTCCCCAGGAAGTCACCCAAAATTCCAGACAGACCTAAGGAAGGAACAGGCTTACTCTGGAACAAGACAAGTGCAGGACAAAAGGCAGGTGGAGCTGATCCACCTCAGTCTCTTGGTGTTGTGAGGGGATCTTTGCCCCTGTAAAGGCTCGGAGCTGCCCTGCCTTGAGGAGAATCTCTCACTTTGCTCTGGGTGGGCTGAGGGGCAGGAGAGGCTCCAGGCAGCAGAGGGGCCCCAGCAGAGCTGGAACAGAGTCACTGTCCCCGGGCTGGCTGGTTCACACTGCCCACTCTGCTGCTGCTCTCCCAGTTATGCCAAGGGCTTCTCCAGCCCCAGAGTTTAACAAACCTCCCCCAGGGTCCTGGAACCCTCCCAGAGATGAGGGCAGTTCTAAACCAACAGCAGAAATGTCTTGCAGAGAAGCAAAGAGTCACCAGGGCTCGCCTTTTTGCCAAAAGGGTCCATCTGAATTCACTGACGTTACTGCAGCTGTTCTATGTTGGGGGACAATTCATGTGAGACCCTCTGAGCTGACTGGCTGTCACTGTCCCCTGCAGGTCACCGAGGAGCGGGCCTCTCACTTCCTGAAGCAACGAGCAGTAGCTGCAGGTGAGTTTGCCTCCCTTTCCCCTGCGGGTGGTGTGGCAATGCCAGCCCTCACCTCCCCTCTGCCCTCTGCCCTCACCAGCCCAATCCCTGCCCAGACAAACCAGGGCAGACCTGGGGGAGATGACAGGGGCCACAGTGAAATGGGAGCATCTGTGAGCCCCGGGCTGTGACAGCTGTGCAGGCACAGGCTGCCCCACAGCTCTGCAGGGTCAGTGGGACTCCCTGAAGAAGCACAAGCAGGGATTTGGGAGCCTGTGCTCCTCACACTTCGCCCTCCAGCAGTTGGGGACACAGCCACAATGTGCCCTGTTGGTGCTGCAGCGGGTCTGACACCCCCCTCGTTTGCATTGTATTACCTCAGGGGTGTCAGTGAGAGATCACACCAAACAACTCCTGACTGAGGCCTCTGCAGAGGGGGAGAGGGCCTGCACTCATGGGCATCGACTACCATGTTTTGTTGATTTAGGAAAGGTTCTTCCCCCAGAGGGTGCTGGGCACTGCCCAGGCTCCCCAGGGAATGGGCACGGCCCCGAGGCTGCCAGAGCTCCAGGAGCCTTTGGACAGCACTGCCAGGGATGGCCAGGGGGGGATTGTTGGGGGCTCTGTGCAGGGACAGGGGCTGGATGATCCCTGTGGCCCCTTCCACCTCAGGATATTCTGTGATTTTATTATTGAACAGCAGCAAACATCCTCACACCATTTTTTTTCCCTTTTCCCTCAGTTACGGACAAGCTTTCCAGTGCAGAGAAGCCACGAGCTCACCTGACAGGTAATTCTTGTTCAGAACTAAAACCTTTCTCCAGCAGATGTTGTGGTTCAGTACCCTTGGTCCGTGTGGATCTGGTGGGACCAGGTGTTGCAGGGAACATGGGGGCCATAATAATCAGCTCTGCCCTGTTGAGCACGCCAGACTGAGGGCAGTGTGCGTGTAGGAAAGGGCCCGTGGCTCCAGCCTGGATGGAGCGAGTGCCAAAGGGTTTTCCAGCTGGCCTGATGCCATTTATTCCTCTCCAAATCCAACTCACTGCAGAGGCTTCCCCAGCACCCCCAGGGTTGCCCCAGGGTGCATTTTGTAACCTGGAGAATGCAGGAAGTGCTGGGATTCTTCTCACAGAGCCTCCTGCAGAGCTCCATCCAAATCCGCCTCCAGGGCTCAGTCAATCTTCAGCTCAGGGCTGATGCATTTCTCAGCAGTTTCCTTTCCTTAATCCACCAGCTCCTTCCTGAGGCCCATCCTTGGTGCCTTTCCCTTTGCCACTGGGGTTTCTGGAGCTCCAAAACTGACCTGTCCTTGTCCACAACCACATCTTGGCTTTAGGGCAGGTTCTAAAGAGCAGGAGGACCATGTCTGCCACAGTCAGGTTTTGTTTTCTTGAGTCCCCCATGGCAGAGAGATCCAGAGGCTGCAGTGACTCAGAGGAGCAGCCAAAGCTCTGCTCTGCTGCTGGGAACTTCCCTGGGTTGCACAAAAGCCCAGCTGCCAACAGGGAAACACCCAACAGTTTTCTCCAAATTTCCTCAGCCCCCATATTTATAAAAACTGCTTTGCCATCGTTCCCATGGACTGTGCCCATCCTCCCTGGCATTCCACTTAGGGCCAGTCACTGCTGGCCTTAGAAGGGAGCAAGAAAAGGGGAAAGTTGAGGGAATTTTCCCTCTCCTTTCTGTGCTGTGCAATGTAGTCATCAAGGAACCCAAAATCTATGGATTACCTTTGACTCTTTTTTAGCCTGAACTTATTCCTGGTGCTTCTCCCTGTGGCAATGAGTTTCCCAGCCTAACAGCACTTTGCTGGCAGAAAAATATTTCCTGTTATTTTCAGCTCTGTGCTTAATAATTTATTGGGTTCTACCCTGGTTTCCTCTTCTCAGAAACCATGACTCGTGCATAGCAAGTGTAGAAGGAAAATTATTCTCCTGATCTTTGTTACATTCCCACACCTCAGCTGCCTTTTTCAACGTGAAGGTGGCAGACTACAAATCCTAAATTGTAGGAAATCTCTTGCACACCTTTTTTCTGTCTTTTTTCTAGTTTTTAACCACATCTAATGTGCAGGTGAGAGCGGAGGAGTGAGAGGAATGAGAATTAGAGTTCTTTGGGAATGCACTGATTAATTGGCAATAGCAGGACAGCTCCATGTTTTGGTGTCTGTTCCTTTATGATAATTCTTCCAGCTGCTCTTGGCCTTTTTAACTCACCCTGAGAATTTTTATTCATCCAAACTGGAATGGAGACCTCCCCTCCCCGATGACTTTACCTACTGAGATGTGCCAATACCCAGCTCAGACCTCCCTCCAAGCCCGTTTTCTCATGAGCATTAATGTTTATTTGGGGCTTCTCCTTGCCTTGCCAGCATCCCCTCCCCACTTATTTGGTTGGATTTGGGGTCTGGATTCTGGGCAGTGCCTGTTCCTTCTTGTCACCAGCCTGTGGCACAGTGCATGACCAATGCTGCAGGACCTGGCTTGTGCTCCTTGTGCTGCAGTGGTCCCAAACCCACCTCTGAACCTGGGCAGAGCATCATATTTCTGCTCCCAAATTATCTTTATTAAAACCCACCTCTGAACCTGGGCAGAGCATCATATTTCTGCTCCCAAATTACCTTTATTAAAACCCACCTCTGAATCTGGGCAGAGCATCATATTTCTCCTCCCAAATTACCTTTATTAAATCCCACCTCTAAATCTGGGCAGGGCATCATTTCTGCTTCCAAATTACCTTTATTAAATCCTCAGGGCATGAACTTGATCACCAGAGTCCCTGCAGACACAGGGCCCGGCACCACAAGGGTTTCAGCACAGGCTCCAATCTCCTGCTGACACTCAGAGTTCAGGATTAGGCTCTCCCATTGGTGCTAAGAGCTGCAGAAACCCCACAAATCCGGCACAAAATACATCCCAAATCTGACAGGCAACAGGGATTCTCCAGCAAGGGACTGAACCAAAAGGGATTTGAGGACAGGAGAATGAAGGGATGGCAGAAATTTACAGTGTGTGAGAAAATAGAATGAACTGTGGCAATGAATCCCTTATTAAAAGCAGATTTTAATTCCTTCAGGAATTAGCATCATAGGTGTATTTGCAGGAGGTAGAGCTCCAGAATTTAGGAAATAAATAAATAAATGAGAAGTACAAAGTACAGCTGCTGCTGGAAAAGGAGCTGTGCTGTATTAAAAAGCACTTGAACATTCATTTTATTCTCCTGACTGTTACTGAAAGCATGAGGAAAAGTAATTAACTTTAAGTAATAGAGAGCATCAATAGAGGGAGATTCATCCTAAGAGGGAGGTTAAAGCTGTGAAACCTGACTAATTCTAGAAGTTAGGAAGTCATGGAGCCCATTTGAGATCTTACCGTATTCTATAACTAATAAAATATATTTTATAACTGATATAAAGATTCATTGCGGAATTGAGTGTCATTGACATTTGAAATGTGTCATTCTACAAGAAAAGAATAATTCACAGGCAGTTTCTCTCCAAGTTTCCCCCAAAATTCCGGAGATGGAATAGAGCCCAGGACATTTTCTGGAATTATTCTGATCTTTCCTCATCCCTCCCACCTCAAACAAGATTTCCTCTGCTCTCTGAGATGTGTTGCTTCGAGCTCTTGTAAACCTTAGAGGGACCCAAAGGCAGCTGAGCTTTTCCCAGGATTCAGGCCGGTCCTGAGGTGGATGCAGATGAGGGGAAACCAGGAGCACTTTCACTTTCTTTTATTCCCCTCTCTATGTCCGAGCTCCATTGTCTCTAACCTTAGAATACTTTTATAATTTAGCTTTCCTTGCTGCCACAATCCCTGTCTGTCTGTCCCTTCCCAGAAATACTTTCCTCATCCACTTTGCCTACTGGGAAAAGATCAGAAGGATTTGATACTTCAGCAGCACTTTAAAAAAAAAAAAAAAAAA